>JAFELO010002548.1:54528-77813 GCA_017140195.1 Eumaeus atala
GGTTTTTTTATTATTATAATTTCTTATTATTATTTTTACAATAGGGCAGTCTGCCCGTGACCATGACAGCTGAAAGAATATCGAAACGTCGGGATATAAAAACTTGAGGGATCAAGACAGAATTTTCGTTCGGTGACGAAATTTATGTATCTGTCTATTCATTTAAATGTATATTAATTTTTTAACAACATATTAACTAACGATAATTACTAAGTTTATATCTGTGTACATATCAAAGTAATTGTAATTAATACAATACAATCGCTCGTGAGCGCCGATATGATCCTGACTATAGCACAGTTGCGGTGGTTTAAAGGATTCGAAGTAACATGAGACTGTTTCATTGCAGGCTCGGTTCTTGCTGTCGAAGGTGAACCCGTCGCAGACACACAACAACATGTACGCGTATGGAGGGGTGAGTACAGCGCGCACACACGCACGCGCAGTTGTCGCTCGCCACTGGCTGTCTATGATCATGACGCTTGAAATAACATCCAGATGTTGCAAGTGTCATTTACTGCAGAGCTAAATGTTAGCGCATACTCGTTAGCTGATCCAATCTCGACTAAACTGCTCGCACCACATCCTTATGGTTCAGCGGGCGGCTGCTACCAACAAGCAGTGGAACGACCTGTCGATTTTCATTAAGGTGGAACACACCGTACCACTTGTAAAGTCTTGCTGCCCCGGTGACGTTGGCACATATCCTGGTGCAAGGACGATACCGGAGCGATAGTTTCGCTTCCGTTTTTATTTCTAGTGTAAAGTGTGAGGGGGCCACATAATGTTCGCTCATCCGAACAACTTTCAGCAGCGATGAGATATCTTTACAATTTAAATTGTTTTACTCAAATATTAATAATAAATTGTAAATATAATAAATAAGAGTTTTATACAATAGATATTAGTTAGTTCAGTATAATTTTAATAGCTCGAGCAATAAATTATACAAATTCTAGCATGGCTGTGATTTATTAATGACATTTTGCACGCATATTATAAATATGCCGAGATGGTTTGACGTTTGTTTTTTGTTTCATCTTTGTTGTGGCGATACCAGGCGATGCCGATACCATCTGCGGTAGTTTTTTTTATTATTTTTACTTCCTAACACAAAACTTTGCTTTATCGCTTTATCCGCTTACTAACAATTTTATATTTAGGCGTGCATGGAATGGTTCGATTTAAGTATAACGTATACGCTTTGTAACGATAAGGAAAAGCGTCTGTCAACGCTCACATAGCATTACACAATAGAATGGTTGGTAAAAAAATCAGTCAAAAATACTGTTTTCATTATATTTTATATCATATGTTAGAGCTAAATTTACAACTATACAGGAGATACCTGGCTCTATGTATCACCTAATTCCTTGTAGTAAATTTTTTGTTCCCACCAGTTTTCAATAGTTACGTTTGACATTTGACGAGATGTCAACGTTCGCAAAATAAAATTGGTTGTCAGATTCGTCCTAACGGACATGCTAAGATCATATGACCATACCTCGCCTTTAGTTTTTTATTTCTATTATATCGTCTATATATTTTTTTAGTTATTTTATAAACTATACGTCTTTACTTCGCCATTATGAGGTTCTTTCCCCCGCAAAATAATCAAATTCTGCGTTTAGAAATAGCATATTCTACTATCGTAATTTGAAAATAATTTTCAACTTTTTTTATAATTTGTATACTTTTAACAGTTATAGTTCCCTATAATTTATGGTCTTTTTTTGTATATTATGAAGTATAAATAAATAATTCTTGAATTCAAATTCTTAATTCGCACATTTACAACACGTTTGCTTTTTTTATAGCATATATTTCAAGCTGGTTTTTTTTTCATAACATCGGGAGGCAAAGGACCAATCCCATTTTGACTGCCTACCGACGCCTGTAGGCATCTCCTTTTCTCCTCCCTTCAAGCGCACGAAACGCGACAGCGAACCTGTTGTCATTTTATGGGGTATCATGTGAGCATGTGTCCTATAAATACTAGCATATAACTGATAAAGTTAAATAAATAATCGTTTTTTTTTTGCAAAATGCATTAATATATAATACCACATTGCCTCTACAAGGCGTGCGTATATTACTTCTGTCATGGTGTATTGTGCACGGATATTTTTGCTAACCGTTCGTATTTATCATATACCACATAACATAAGGTTGTGCGAGCTGTGTCAAAATGGTTGACTTACGATCTTACTTCATATCTGAAACGCTTGGGCGGTGTTTTTAGTAACTTTGAATGACGCAGGGCTGGAGCAAAGACAAATGAAATAAATGTTAGTGCTGCTTGTGATGGTGTATACTGCATATGACATGAATGGGTTCATCGGTGTCTGGTTTCATGGCAGATATACTTCGCTGTTTTACTCTTACTTACAGGCATTGTTTTAATACTTTAAGGCGGGTACAGGGTTTTATTTCTTTTTAAGTGGTTATGGCTATAAAAGAATGTAATCTTTTTCATTATTTATGAATTAATTTTTCGTTGTAAAAACGATTTATTACGGTTCAACACGCGACACAAACAAACGCGTGTATGACCCGACGCGGTCTACTCGTCCGTCTCTCTTCCGCCATTAGGTATGTAACACGTTCCAAATCAGCGCTATTTAGTTGAACTAGCTGAACCGTCAGACGTGCGTAGATTGCGGTGTTCTATGATGTAAAAGTGAATCTCTGTATCCCTTGGTCAGCGCATCATACGTGAACGGATGAAACAATTACTACCAGTCACACACTTGTTGGCTTGTTGTTATCCGCTAAAATATAAAATGTGCTCAAAGGTATACAGTTTTCGTCGCTAGGAGGTGCGCTGTCAGCGTTTAAGCAGGCTGTAAGGGAGGAGGAAATTTGAGGCGGAAGGTAGTGTTCCGGCGGAAAAAGCAGGTTTAGACGCATGAAAATTTGTATTGAGGCTGGCTGCGAGAACTTAGAAAAGATTTAGTAGAAACATATTGATAGAGATAGATAGTGTCCCAAGTACCCATACAGATCGTCAGAAGAAAGATCTTAGTAATATTTTTTTTAAGTTTAGAAACAATAGACAATTTAAGGAAAGTGAAGAATACTTGTCGATTTTATAAATGTTACATAACTGTCTGATGATTGATAAAACAGTCAGTTAATTAATGCATAATGCCTACCATTATAGAATTAATGCAATAATTAATGACAACGCCTAATCGACGGGATGTGATAACTATGGGAAATAAATTAATATCTGTACTCACATAGCGTATCAGTAGCAACTTAGTGAAAACTGGAGACCACTAATTCGTAAACTTACTCTCCTACGTGTTAATCTGTGGGTACACAGTGCAGCTACCATCAGCAGTCGCTAAACAGACTTAAAGGAGACGTTTCACCTTGCTATGGACTCTCATCCCACTCCATGTACAGTTGACACGTGTTTCTTAATATTAATGTTAAATAAAATAACTGACTCGTTCTCGTGTAGTATTTTGGCAGTCTTCAGTAGCTACACGAGACGCCAACGAAACGTCTGGTACGTCCTCCTCCTGTCATTGTACATTCCATGTCTCAATTCACGACAAAAAATGACAACGCGAACATGTTAGTGTCCGTGAGATGGGCGCAGCTTCGCCGGTACTATAAATATCACGCGAGTCCTTCCCAGTACTGTACAGTGTAGCTTACAGAATTCGCGAAGTTGGTTTTCCGCCGGAACGCTGTAATAATTGGAATAAAATCAATGTTTGGATCGTTGATTTCTTTTTTCCTTGTGCAGCCTTTAGCTGTAGTAACAAGTTTGCCTTTTACAGGACGGCGGTGCGCCCGTGCTTACGGACGATGTGTCGCTGCAGGTGTTCATGGAGCACCTGAAGAAACTGGCCGTCTCCTCTACGGCCTAGCGTGCCCTAGTATTTCCTAGCGTCCTAGCGTACACTAGCGTGACCTAGCGCTCCCTAGCGTGCTCTAACGTGCCCTAGCGTGCTCTAACGTGCCCTAGCGTGCTCTAACGTGGCGCCCTACGCTCAGACAGTACGAATCATATCATATTTCTTCATTTGTGTCTAAGTTTATTTGTCCGACGTGTAAATGCTTGGTTGTACACTATGTTGTCCGTCTGTTTCACGGATAGTCGTCTAATCTCGTGGCCGTCTCGTAGTTTTTGTAGTTATTTACACGAGCGACGCACTCTACTTTTAATACGTTGCATACAATTGTATGCAAGAGTTCTAGTAAAATTCTTGCACGAAGTCTATAATTGATGCAACAAACACAATATCCGAAAATGTGCTAAAGGATTTATTGAGAATACACGCCAGGGCTGCGCTATCCGGGGAAGACCCACTCTACCGAAACTCACCGCCGATAACAAGAACGGTGAGATATAAAATCGATGAATAAATATGATAATTACGGATGGTGAATTGACTAATCCGTATTTAATTTTTTTATTCAAAGTTATGTAACATGGTGGGGCTCACGCGTTTAAAATCTTTCTTATTATTATTATAGGTTGAATGATATCCAAATTGTAATTTTGTTATAATAAAATGATATGATGTAATTTTGTTTCTTTTTAATAGCACCTAATTTCTCCTCGAGCAGACGCCTTTTGGTAACTGGTGCAGCTCATAAACGCACAGGTCGCGCTCCGTGAGCAGGCGGACAGGTGGCGCCGGCCTGCGTGCGCGCCGTCCGCCCGGCGCCGCGCCGCTCGTGCCACCCCGTCAGTGGGACCTCTGCTCAGTGTGGGCCTGCCGCATGGTATGAGCCCAGCTTATCACTGCAGTACCTGAAACGTGTGTGTTATACAGGGCTGGAGAAAACATGATGTTATATGGGCAAATATGTTTGAGGTTAATTGACTCCTGTTGTTTACTATAATAGCAGAAATCTTCGGCGCAACATTATAAACTAGTGATAGAGTCGACAGTCAGCTTTGGTTTATATATGGGATAGTTCTAAAAGTGTAAATCAGGTAAAGACTATAGTTTACGTACATTGACTAAGTTCGCTGTAGTGATTTTGAGTACACCATCCACATCAGCAGGTAATTTTTGAAACCGTCTACTACAGTTCAGACTAAGAGTTGACGAGCAAACACAGCACTTTACTCTTCTCCGTCCCTGGGTCCGGTGGCGTTGTAGGAATCGCGGAACATTATAGTGCCCAATGCCCACTATCACCGCCACAAGTGCCACCAGTACCGCTTTTGGTGAGGTTCCCGGGAACTACAAATCATCAGGGCACCTCGACAACTAGCCAGCCCCCTAAGAAACCGACACCAGATCCACAGAGGTTTTGTCCCCACCCCAGGACAACACCATTAACTTTGGGACAGTACAATGTGTTGAGGTTCCATCTTCGCCCTTTGCCCCGTACGCAAAAGCGCCTCCACTTCTGCTCTATAGTCCCCTCTTATAGGAGGGATGTGAAAGGCGCCACCTGCTCCTAATTCTGTATTAGATCGAATTCGAATATACGAACCTGGGTTTCCTCACCAGCCTTAGCTTCACCGTAACAAAATGCACCTACTTAAGATAAACTCATTGGTAGTGTCCGGGTTGTGATAGTATATATCAACAGCAAGCCAAGACTAAACTATTAAAGATATAAATCGGCCTATAACTATTAAAAATAAAAATGGGAGAAAGAATTATAACAATAGTTTCAAAATATAAATAATATTAAACAAAAATAACAACAACATGTGTCCTAAGGGCTTTAATCAATAATTAATTTAAAAATTTAATACTAATACTAATTGGGCCCAACTGGATTATTCACTTGAGACTTGACCAAATTATAACATTTTAAAAATTTTCTCCTGAAATTAATAGCTGTATCATGAAAAATGTCGATGTCAGGAATGGCTTTACAAATTACATTATACAATGGCTTTACAAAATATATTATGAGTTACACAGCTTGATTGGGTGGCGAAGTGAGTTGTGTGGTACAAGTCATTGAAAAATATTGAAGTAATTCATGACAGCTCGTTTGCCCGTTAACCACATTATAAAGAATAAGAACGATGGACCATTCGTCGAGTCCTAAGTGCAGCGTTTTGAAAAAAAAAGAAAGACATTGGTGATAGTTTCCTAGAGGAAATACCGCTACAGGCGTAGCAGATAGGCCGCGTAAAAGATCGCTGTATCCCCTCTATACGTTGCGAATGTATTGAAGTGGAAGCGTTCCACGTCGAGCGAGCGTATTCGAGACGACCGCGTACCAGGGAGTTAAATAGTATTATTTGCGTGTTATGATGAAACCCCTTTGTGATAAGTTCCAATACGTGAGCGGTGTTTTCGACGATATTGTCGATACAAGAGCTGTAACGCAGCTTACGATCCAAAGTGATATAGTAAATAAGTATACCTTGAATTTCTTAGACTTCTTTTGGTGTTTTAGTCAATATTCTGTACCTAGAGGGGTTTGGTAACTTAGTTCCAGTGACTTTAAGGCGTTCTTGAAGAAGTACTTTGTCTGCATTGCACGAAACGTTTCGATCTTTTTTTACGTTGGCATAGAGCCATATTTTACCGTGTGTATTAGAGCAATGTCGCTAATATTAGGTCCTATACGAAATTGGCGTTTTTCGTACTGACCACTCTAATCACGAATTTCTCCTCTTTGGTAAGGAATTCTAAATCGAAATTTGTACAGCTATAAATAGCTGTACAAATTTCAATTTAGAATACCGTATTTATGCTACGATGACCGTCATACATTTGTTTTTTCTGTTTGCGTCACTCATTTTACAAAATGTAAAACTTAAAATATAGCATTATTTACGAGTTCCGCCGTGGCACTAGTGTTTTGGCAACAACTCGAAGGGTGAATGATGCGTATGGCGGGCGTGTTGCAAAAGAAAACACAGTTCGTTTTTGGTTCCAACGTTTTCGTTCTGGAAAATTCGACCTGCAAAACAAGCCCCGTGGACGACCCGAGACCCAAGTTGATAATGAAGAGTTGAAGGCTATCATGGAAGCGGATCCACCGCAAACCACGACCGAGTAAGTTGCAGGCTGCGATGTTAATGATAAAACTGTTTTGATTCACTTGAAGCAAGTTGGGAAGATTAGAAAGTTTGAAAGTCACAAATTGACTGGAGCAAACTGGCAGACGCGCGTCGACTGTTGCGTTACATTACTAAACCGGCACAATAATGAAGGACCTGTGATGAAAAATGGATTCTTTGCGATAATCGAAAACGCTCAGTGCAATGATTGCAGCCTGGCCAGCCAGCCAAATCTTGTCCTAAGTGAAAATTAAACCCAAAGAAGTTACTTGTAAGCGTTTGGTGGACTAGTGCCGTCTTAAGTTTACGCGAACGTTAGTCATTACAGTAAAACTACTTTTACGGATTTAATCGCGGTTTATTAAATTATTTATGTAGCCCGTCGTTTCAGAAGCTTTACAGCAACCATGGTCACGGGTGGATTGAGATGACAGATGTCCTGATATACCAAGTTTTTAAAAGTACCCGAAGAATTATAATTTTAGTTGTTCCGATTAACTGTAACCGTTAAGCTTCTGAAACGTCGGGCTACAGAAATAATTTAATAAACCGTAATAAAATCCGTAAAAGTAGTTTTATCGTAATGGACTAGTGCCGTTATTGGTCATTACAGTTTTCTCAAACCTGGCCAGACTACGTTTATTGTAATGTACCAGTGCCGTAATTGGTCATTACAGTTTTCTCAAACCTGGCCAGACTACGTTTATTGTAATGGACCAGTGCCGTTATTGGTCATTACAGTTTTCTCAAACCTGGCCAGACTACGTTTATTGTAATGGGCCAGTGCCGTTATTGGTCATTATAGTTTTCTCGAACCTGGCCAGACTACGTTTATTGTAATGGACCAGTGCCGTTATTGGTCATTACAGTTTTCTCAAACCTGGCCAGACTACGTTTACTGTCAGCAACTGCAAACCGCTACCGTTGCCGTACCGTACCGTTGTTTAGTTTAGGCTAAACAACCTCGGCCGGTCAATCGCTCCACGCCACTGCTGCTTCACGACAACGCCAGACCACACACTGCTCAACAGTCGGCTACCAAATTAGAAGAGCTTCAATTGGACAGTCTAAGACATCGTCCGTACTCCCCGGACCTTGTACCAACAGATTGCCTTTTTTTTTAAATTTGGATAACTTCTCGCAAGGGAAAAAATTCCACTCTGATGGGCAGTCTAAATCGCCTTTTAAGATTCTATTGGTTCCCGTCCTGGTCTTTTAGTAAAGGGATTGTAGCGGCCTCACCCTCGACACATGTTCAATGAACTACCTGTGAGATGGCAAAAGTGCATAGAAAACAATGGTCTATACTTTGACTGATTACATATGTTATATTTTAAAAAAAAAACGATTTTTTTGTTCCTCCCATACGAAACTCCAATTTCATATGTAAGGACCTAATAAATAACAGAAACGAAATAGGCAAGTTGAACATAAGACACATGAGTATTCGTCGCTGTGCCTTGCCCTGTTTTTGGCTCTGTCGAAACCTGAGCTGTTCTGGAAGCTTTACAGCGATGTCAGGGCGACTGGTCATACGTCGTAGTACTGAGAGCATTATATGACGCTCCTCTTATGTCCGTTCTGATTTTGGGAGGTCAAACAAGGCCAATCCAATTGCATCGAGGAGCGCGACAGGGGGATATTATTTCCCCGAAACTGTTCACTAATGCTTTGGAGGACGTCTTTAAGACTTTTATTTATTTATTAGCCGACGATATCGTTGATTGTATCGATTGAGCTCGCAGGAAATGTTGCTCAGCCTAAATGAATCCTTCGGACATATTGGCCCTAGGATGAACTTGGACAAGAGAAGGTCATGTTCAACGAATACGTCCTCCCCAGGCCAATCAACGTCGATGCTGCTAATCTCGAAGTCGTAGACGAATACGTCTACCTCGGGGAACTGTGACAAATAGGTAGGTATAACGTCGAGCAGGAAGTCGATAGAAGGATTTAGTTGGGTTGGGCAGGATTCCGGAGGCTTCGTCACATTCTCATTCATCATTTAAGTCAAAAGTCTTCAACCAATGCGTTCTCCCCGTGATGACCTACGGAACCGAAACACGGCCTTTTAAGGACCTGGCAAGTTTGCGGTAGCTCAGCGGGCTATTGAACGTGCTCTGTTGGGTGTTTCTCTGGCCGTATTATAATTCGTAACAAAGTCATAAGGCAGAGAAATTTTGTAAGAGGTAGTCCATGCTACATAGGAGGAGGTAATGCCATGCATTGTATGCAACGGAATTGGACCGGAACGACCGGGGAAGTACCCCACGCTCACTTGATGCCGGCGTAAAGTGCCCTACCTACCTACGGTGTCGCGTTTCGTGCGGTTTCTGAGTAGCCGGTGGCCCTTTGAGGGGGAGGTGAAAAGGAGAGCAGCGCATCGGCAAGATTATGCTAATGTTCATGGACGTCTGTAGTTGTTGAAAGGCTCCGAGTTCTCGTTTGACCCCCTATACTATAAAAAAAATAAAGTTTCCGATATCACGCGATGTATAAGCTCGCTGAAGTGGCAATAGGTTGGTTACACACTCAGAAGAACAAATGGCAGATGGGTCAGTACGGTTCTGGAGCGGAGGCCGCGTTTAGGAAAACGAAGTGTTGGACGACCGTTCACCAGATGGGAAGACGATCTTCGTGCAGTGGCCGGTCCGGGATGGATGCGAGTAGAAGGAGATCGGTCGTCTTGGCGTTCTTTGAAAGAGTCTTATATCCAACAGTGGACCGATAAGGAATGATGATGATGATGAGCCCTTGACACTTACCAGCTGAGTCTTTTCTTCACGGTAAGAGGTGAACCACAAAGGCAACGATCCGAAAATACCGCAATGTTTGAGTTTCGATAAAAGTAGTGACTAACTTTGTCAAAGGCACTGATAAAATCAGTATACACGACGTCCACTTGAGAGCCTGCATCCATTTGACGCGAGAGAAGAGACGCGTATGAAAGTGGTCTCAGTTGATCGACCCCTCCGTGATGTGAGTCGTTGAGATCGGTCTTAATTTGATGTGCAATCAAGGGGCAAACCAAATATTCAAAGAATTTTGAGAAACCCTTTTGGTAGGATATGGGCCTGTAATTTATAATATGGTTCGTAACGTCTTTTTTATAAATTGGTACTACACGTGATTTTTTCCAAATTTGTGGGCATTTGCCTGATCACAGAGTACGGTTGATGGACGATTCAGGAGCTAGAGGTTTCCATCGAAGAGAAATGGACCACGAAAAGGTTGGCTAAGGCGGAGTCTGTAATTTCACTATGCTGATTAAGATATATTTCGGCAGGTAATGTGGATTTACATTTACATTTGTTCTTAATATATCGCCAAAATGTTTTAGGATCTACGCGGGTGTTGGGATCAACCCTGTTTTTATAATCACTAGCATCTGTAAAGTCGTTTTAGGATCTACGCGGGTGTTGGGATCAACCCTGTTTTTATAATCACTAGCATCTGTGAAGTCGTTTTAGGATCTACGCGGGTGTTGGGATCAACCCTGTTTTTATAATCACTAGCATCTGTAAAGTCGTTTTAGGATCTACGCGGGTGTTGGGATCAACCCTGTTTTTATAATCACTAGCATCTGTGAAGTCGTTTTTGGTAACGGTTACGCAGAGTGTCGTATTCAAATGTGTCCCTAAGATTTTTGTATTTAACACACCTTCGTCTTCTGCTCAAATTTCAGTCTACTTGAAGAGTTTCTAATCACTTTGGGTGCCGCGATTTTCCAATCTTTGCGCTTTGGGACATGGACTAAAAATGTTATGCAAAGCGCTATTAAGCGTTACAGCAATACTATCGCTATCTTTACGAAAAGGACAATCGTTCAGTTAATGCTATACAAATCATAGTTAATCTTAATGTAATCGGCTCTAAAAAGGTTATAAATCTTTCGTTCGTTTGGGTTGTAAATTATAATGCCCGATTATAAATGTACTTAACAATAAATTAGGATGCTTGGCGTGAAGCCTGCTCACGAGTTCCGTGCCTGAACTACTTGTGACTTAACACCAATTCTAATATTTTATAGTCATCATTTTGTACATTGTCAAACTGGTATAAATTGTTTATGCAAATGAAGACTTTAAGGGCGTTACACAGTAGGCACCTACGTTATTCTCGCAATATGGTTAAAATCTTCTAGTAGTATTACATCGTCTACAAGATCTTTACCAGAACTCGTATTATCAAAAAAATTTGCAAATTGAACTGGACTTACTGGTGACGTGTGATACACCACGCAGAAGGCACTTTTTTAAGTTGATTGTCGATACCGATATAACCCATAAGTCCTCACATGGATGGAAGCGAGAACAGGAGATCAGTCGCCTTGGCGTTCATTGCAAAAGCTTGATTGATGTCCAGCATTTGACCTATAATGATGATGATAAGGGTATATCATGCGACTCTGCGATTTGTACTCCGCCGCAATCCTATCGCCTAATCGAACTCGAGGAAGCACAACGACCCCGTCTGTCTACTACATACCTGTCCATTACCTCGCTGGCGGCCAGCCCCGCGGTTAACTAGTTTCCGTAAATACTAATATTTTAAAGTTCGTTTGTGTAATGTTCAAAAATATCATTCGTCATTCTTTTTAGTCCTAAGTCCTCTAACGTCTTGATAATGTATGTCCATATTGCGATAATTATTAAAAAAAAACTACAAACATTGGTACAACGAAAACGAAGATCTCAACGGCAGCATCGGCGGAGAAGACGGACTCTGGTACGGCGTTTGCTGGCGGAAGAGGAAACAAAAAGTCACCACCGGCGTTTTGTGGGCAATATTGTCGATAGGCAAGAAGTGTCGGTCGCTACGGCGATGGGGCAGGACACCTGTAATGTGCCTCAAAAGGGAAAAAATTGAGGCGGGAGGTCTGGTCAAGCAGCTCATCAGGTGACAAAGCAGCCTTATTTAGGATCGCTCTGCTTTCCCCAACACGGGGCGAGGCCTAGAAAAGGTGGCCTAAACATAGTCCGTCTCACCTTTTGTAGTAGGTTAACCGCGAACATCTGCTTACCATCAAATGTGGTCGACATAAGACATTAGTAACAAAGAAACATCTATCTGTTGCAACCTGGAATGTCACTGCTGGTCATCTCCACAGAAACTGTGGGGGTTACGGGCATCGAGGCGGACCTCATAACCCAGGTTGGGTCGCAAGGGGACGACTATCCCCTCGGTAACGGGGCCGCAATAATTGCGGGTTGCCATCCTGGCTTTTGGCTCAGGGAAATGTAGGCCCATTTGGGGCCTGTGTGTTGTGTGGTGAGTTGTGACTGTGGTGAGTAGCGATTGGGTGTGTTTTGCGTGCGCATGTGTGATCCTCGTCCGGATCGCAGGACACGCAGTCCCTAGTCCGCTTGGTGGATCACGGGGGGGAGTTTACGCGGATACGGTTTCCCGTCAGGTGGTCGCGCGTGCAGCGGGGCCAGGTCGCGTAGATGAGCATGCGGTCCATTGTCTGCCCTATTGCACATAGCGCTTGACAATCGAACCACAAACTCATCCAGCGACTCTATCCGCAAGTCACGCGCGATCACATCATTGCGGACTTAGCGACCGGCACCCATGATGACCCGTAGGGATATATTTTGCTGGGCTTGCAGGCGTTTCCGCTGGGCCTGGGAGGTTAGCGCGTACCATGCGGGGGCGGCGTAAGTGAGGCGTGACCAGATATATGTTTTGTAAATCACCAGTTTCGTCCGTGTAGGAAGTCCGGACGCTAGTACCGGCCACAGCAAAGCGCGGACTGTTCTCGCCTGGTTGACCGCTCGGTCCACCTGCGAGCCCATCCGCAGCGCGCGGTCGATACTGCATCCGAGATACACGACTGGGGATTCCCAAGACACATCTTGGCCTCTGAACTTTACCCGCCCCGGCATAGAGCGCCTCTGACATATAGCGCTGTCGTCTTATCCACGTTGACGGACATGCGCCACCTGTCGAGCCACTCCGGCAACCGGTCCAGCATGCGCTGCATGCGCCCAGTTGCGAGCTCCGGCTTTCGGGACGAGGTTACGTATGCGCTGTCGTCGGCGAACAGCGCGAGCATGACATCCACCTCACCCTCTCCCGAAGGATCGTTGAGTGTGGGGATGTCGTTGGATTGTCGTACAGGCAAGGGGATAGGCAACTGCCCTGTGGCACTCCGGCACGTATGGCCTTTACCGAGGAGTGCCTCCGCTCCACCGCTACCCGGAAGGTCCTACCTTCCAAGAATGCCAGCGTCCACCAACTTGTACAAGAGTCCCGGGTGCCACACCCTGTCGAAGGCCTTCTCCATATCGAGAAAGATTGCGACAGAGTGTCTCCCCTTGATCATCTCTACAGACAAGTGGTGGATCACCCGCGTCAGTTGCAACGTGGTCGAGTGGCCGCTCCGGAAGCCGAACTGTTCGTCCCTTATGGGAATGTACAGCTTCAGCCTCCGAAGCAGAAGCCTCTCGAACAACTTGGCGATGTGGGACTGCAGCGTTATCGGCCGCTAGCTTCCAGGCAGGCTTCGGGACTTGCCCGACTTCGGCAGAACGATGACCCTCCCCTCTTTCCAGGTCTCCAGAAAGTGGGCCGTCCGGAGAGTGCCATTTGCGATCTGAGTGAGAGCCACGGCTGCTCGCCTAGGTATCATCACCAGCGCTGTGGGGGGATGACATCGGGGCCTGGAGCTTTGCGCCTCGAGAGGCGAAGAGCGACTTTCCGCTGCTCAGAGGGGGAAATGAAATCCTTCCCGCTGAGTGGCGGAGTCGGGCTCTGGAGGAGCTCTCGAATGCGGCACTCCACCTGCTCGTGATGCTCTGCGAACGACGGCGCCGCTGGGTGTGGTGAAAACTGCGTGTGTAGATGTGATGCGAGCACCTCGGCGCGAGCCTGCGCTCCGTAGTGTTTCGCGCCTGTGGTGTCTAGAAGTGGTCTTTGGCCTCGTGAGACGTCTGTTTAAGGTATGCAGGCTGGTGTCGTTTTCGCTGGCATGGAAGACTGTACTCTCCCAGCCTGCTCCACGACACTCCCTCACCTTCGCAGACAGTTCCTCGGCCAGCTTGTTAAGTTGTGCCTTGATCGTCGGACAGCGGGTACGGGTCCAGAGTTTCTTCATGTGGCGTTTCCTCTGCAGGTCCGCCAGTAGGCTCGGGGGAGCTCACCCCGCCGGCGTGCTGTCACCGGTACAACGGTGGTCGCCGCCGCCCGCGCCTCCCGGATCGTGAAGAATCGAGCGGCGGCCTCCACCTCGTCCGGAGTAGACAGTTGCCCGGCGATGGTGAAGTCGACTAGGCTATCCTGATAGACGGCCCAGTCGATCCTCTCTCTGGTCCGCACTCCTTCCCTAAGGATTGCTCCGGAAGCGTGACGAGGATGGGTAGGATTTAAGTGTCGAGGTCGTACAGGACCTCGATGTTGACCGCGGCCTTGAGGTTCTGCTGTAGGGCGATCGATGTTCAGAACGTCCGGGGTGCGTAGGGGATCCGTAGGCACGTGTGTAGGACACGGTGGTCCTTGCACCGTGTAGCCGCGCTCTTCCGAATCCTCCTGCAGCCTGAAGCCAGCGTTGTTTGTGACGGCCGATCCCCAAGCTGGATGCTTGGCGTTCAGGTCACCGACCAACAACACCTGGCCGCCATTCCCCAGCACGTTCGCCTGAGTTCGAAACACGGCACGGAATAACAATTATTCCGGACCGCGTTCCGAACAAGGACGAGAGGGCTGGGGCGCAAGCGGGACGACACTGGCAAGAGAGAGACAGCAAGCGTTTCCGAGTGCGTTGGTGTGGACCTGGAATGTTCGCACCCTTTTAGATAGTGATCGAAATACCTGTCCCGAAAGGAAAACAGCACTTATTGCCAGAGAGCTGGCTAGGTGCAACATTGATATTGCTGTAATTAGCGGAACCCACCTCAGCGATTCTAAAGAACTATGTGAACAGCTAGGAGGATATACTTATTACCGGAGTGGAAAGACTTCCAGCGAGAGGGCAGGCAGTTTAGTAGGTTTTTTGAAGAGGTAGGACCATGCTGCATAGGACGAAGTCATCACATGCATAGTGCATGACACTACATCCTCCTATGCAACGGAATTGGGCCTGCACGACCGCTCACATAATACCGCGGTAAAGTGACGTTTCGTGCGGTTTGTGAGTAGCCGGTGGCCTATTGCGGGAGGGGGGAAGGAGGGCAACGCATCGGCATAGTAATTATGTGGACGTTCATGGGCGTCGGTAGTCGTAAAAAAGGCTCCGAGTGCTGGTTTGCCCCCCTATTCTATATAAAAGAAGTAACAGCTTAACGAAGTCATTACTGAAACTCCTCAAAGGCATTTACTCTCGAATAATATTAATCTATCAGCAGCTCCGCATGTTCTTACAAAAATACCAGCCATGGATAAGATCGTGATTATGGGCGATTTTAACGCTCGCGTCGGTGCTGACTCTGCCGCCTGAACTACTTGGACGTCATTGGTCAATTGTAACAGCTTCGGTCTTTTGACGTTGCGTGTTGAATTTGGCCTAACCGTCACTAACACTTGCTTCCGGCTACCTGACAAACCAACAAACCACCTGGATGCACCCGAGGACCAAGCATTGGCGCCTGCTAGATTATATCATGGTACGTGTGATTAGTACGTGTGTGTTATGAAAGGTGCTCAAAGTTGGACAGATAACACGTTGGTTAGATCTAGATTTCGTCTTCAAATCCGATCTTCGCCATTCCTCATTTACGGAGCTCAAGCTAGTCAGCTCTAGCTCCGTAAATGAGGAATGGCGGAATTACAGAACGTGCCTATATGATGCTGCCTTAGGTGTTCCAGGTAGGCCGCAAGACAAGCACCAAGAGTGGTTCGATGCATCAGATTTGGAATTACAACAGCTTGTAGAAGAATTTAGATGCTCCCTTAGGTCTCCTTGTAGCTTGAATCGGAATAAGGCTCATCACGATCTAAAGCTAAAGGTGCGAGATCTGAAGGATGGATAGTGGCTAGGTAAAGCTAAAGAAATGCAACAGTTTGCAGATACAAATCAGACTGGCAAATTTTTCGAGTGCCTCCAGGTTTTTGGTCTAAAAACCAAAAAAGTAGCTCCTATTTATAACAAAGATGGTACTCGCCAAATAACAGATCATACGGATGTACTGTCCATACTGAAAGGGTGTGGGACAGTGAAGAAGTTCCTCAAGATTGGAAAGGTGCCTCCACCTGTAATTTGTATAAGTGTAGGGGTAAAATCTCAGACTGCGGCTCATACCGGGGCATCCCGCTTCTATCCTAGTCTGGAAAATACTCGCTCACATACCTAACTCCAGAATGTCCCTCCTCGCTGAGGGATTTTTGCCCGTGTGGTTTTCGACTATACAGGGATACGGTTGACGCAATCTTTATTGATAAGCAGCTTCAAGAAAAGAGCTTGGAACAACTCCGTCCGCTGTAAATGTGTTTCGTCGACCTAGAGAAGGTTTTCGATCATATACCGCGGGACGCTCTTTGGATTGGGCTGAAGAAAAAAGGGCTGTCTTGAGAAGTTCGTTAATTTAGTCCGTCAATTTCACGACAACATGATGGCGTCAGTTCGTCTTGACGATGACTTCTCAGACCAATTTCCCGTCACTGGTGGTGTTAAACAAGGTTGTGCCCTTGCGCCATCACTATGCGCGCAATACTTTTCAGCGATTATGAAAGACGCCTTAAGGACTCTGTCTCAAGAACCGACAAGAGCAAATAGCACAACGTTATCTATTGTGGATGTCCTGCATGCGGATGACGTATGCCTTATGACAGACTCAATGGAATCCCTACATGCCGCATGCGGCGTGCTTTAAATTTGGTTTGAAAATAAACACCAAAAATACGCAAATCATGAAACAGCATCCACAAAATGAGAATGCTGATCACTCCAGCTTAATACTGGACGTTAGAGTAATGGAAAAAGCAGCGCACTTCAAATACTTAGGAGGTGAAATGAGGCCCGATAGCACTTTGGCATCAGAAATCACAACCCGTATTGCCCTCGCAGCCGCAGCTTTCCGTAAATTAAGTACCCGTACCGTTAAACTTAAAACTAAGATAACAGTTTATAATGCCATGGTTATTCCTGCAGTTTTATACGCCAGTGAAACTTCGTGCTGCTACAAAAAGACATGACAATTAGACACGTTCCACCTTCGTTGTCTGCGTTCCATCCTGCGCATCAAGTGGCAAGACCATGTACCGAACACGGAAGTGATGCGTCGTACATGCATCCCGGGCATTGAGGCTCTTTTTATAAAATACCAGCTGAGGCGAAGTGGACACGCTTTGAGTATGAATAACGAGAGGTTACCGAAGATGGTTTTCTACGCAGAGCTCTCCGCCGGAAAACGGAAACAATGTGGCCTATATCTCCGTTACAAAGACGTATTAAAACGCCACCTCAAGCAGTACAGAATATCGCCTGAAAGCTGGGAGGGACTCGCTTCACGGAGATCAAAGTGCCGCTCCACCACACACAAAAGTATACTAGACTACGAAGAAAGCCGGCGTAAAGATCTTGAGGCCAAGCCCCATCTCCGAAAGTCGTGACCCAAGCCCTCTTATACTTACAACTATAATGACTCTGGTCAGATTTATTGTGCAACGTGCGACCGAGTTTTTAAATCAAAGTTTGCTTACTCCAGTCATATCCGGTTCCACCAAAAAACAGGATCAGGCAATTGGCAGTAGCAGTCGCTATTGTCGGATACGACAAAGGACGAAATTATCGTCATCGCTTGCACTAAACCCAGGCACCTATAGTCCACAAAATATTATTGATATGCTTAGAGAGCTACGGATTATTAGGCGTGGCTATATTCGTCCTTTCGTACATAAGTGCGTCCGCCACTCACCCATACATATTAATATCGCTTCTCTTTGACACAATAGCTCGGTGACAAATATCGGTGAGGTGGTGCTGTCGAATGTGTCTGTGGCGTGTGCTGCGCATTTTTACATGCTCCTTGGACGTGTAGTATCTCGGTTTGCTGTAGCGACTCTGGTTATATGTACTATATCATCGTTTGCAAGAGGGTGTTGAATTGATTTGGGTTGGGAGAGATGATATTCATAAGGTTTTCGGATCTGAGTTGTGGAATGTTATCTACCTCTACATTGTTATCTCGCATATTTTCAGGACATTTGTCACCTCAGTCCACCCGTGACCATGGTAGCTGTCAGTATAGTAAAATACTTAGTAAACCGCTATAAAATCCGTTAGATTAGTTTTATTATAAAATAATAAAAGGTGCTTTAGCCCTGCTATTCGGCGCGGTGTCATTTCTTTGAGACTACAAACACAACCGCGCGCGCTGGCGTCGTATAGCTGATTGCTTTATGTGAATCGCTAATAAATTATTGATTGCACAAAATTTTTCACTTTTTTGACGCGAGGAAACGCACTTACGCGCCTTCACTGGCCCTGGTGGAGTCCAATGAAGTGTGGGGCTCGCGGCAGCTCGACAGCTAGTGAGCCCCCTAAGGGACCGACTTCACCACCACAGATGGAACCGTCCCGCACTACAGGACAACCCCACCAGCTCTGAGACACTGCAATGAGGTGAGATTCCTATCCTCGTCTCCTTGCCCTGTGCGCAAAAGCGCCTCTTCCTGTTGCTTTTTTGTCCCCTTTTCTTATAAGAGGGGTACAGAGAGCGATCCTCTGCCCGATCTTTGGCCCTCTCTTATAGGAGGGGTATAAAGAGCATCCCCCCTGTTCAATTGGCTTCATCTGGGTTCACATGAGCCCCACCGCCACGAACCATGGCTTGATCCATGGTGGGGCTCCCTTTTCTACTAATTTACTTAATCGTAACACCTACTTGGCGAAAATGATGTTCAATATTCCCGTCTCCCTAATTGTACACACTTCACAGCGAGGAATATTATTTGGAGCGTACTGTTATACCCCTTGTTAGTATATGTTAGGGATGACGCGGGCACGGCTTTCAGTCGAGTCGGCTCATCCGAGCTCCTTGTGTACGACTGCCGAGCGTCGGACAGTCAGTTACGATTTACTAATCCAATCCTACTAGTTCTATCTAAGCTAATTAATAAAGTCTAGTATTTAAATAAAATCCTTTTTTTTTTAAGGAAGCTGCCCGTCGTAACAGTACGCGATCGAGCTCTAGGTTTTACAGCATGGGCGCTGGCAGCCGACCACATTGTGAGTTCATTGTGGACATTGGAAACCTTCGTGCTTACGAAGGCGCCCTTTTCATTGAACCGTAGGCCAGAATTCACCGTCTTCTCGGGCCTTAACTTTTTTTATAGCATAAGGGGACAAACAAGTAATCGGAGCCTTTCGATGACTACCGATGCCCATGTACATTCGCATGATTGTAACGCAAATGCGTTGCTCTCCTATCACCCCCACAATGGTTCACCGGCTACTCACAAACCGCACGAAACGCGACAGTGACGCTGTCACTGTACGCCGGTATCAGGGGAGGAGAGGTACTTCCCCAGTCGTGCTGGCCCAACTCCGTTGCATAGGAGAATGTAGCATGCATAGTCCTACCTCCTTATACTTGAACTTATATATGGAGCATGGTACTGCCTCTCTTACCTCTGAAACGCGCCTACTGAACTCCATTCTTGACGTCGAATGCAATGAACTTCAAGATTGCATTTGACGACAGAGACACGGACGCTGGCCATCTCTTCTAACACTCCCCAAACGAGCAAGTGGTTAAGACAGAGTTCACGTCCCACCGACCGCCTACTTCGTGTATGGTCTTCTCCAAACATCCCAAGACTTGCTTTTCAATGCCGTCGAGTGTGCCCGCATCGGCTAAGTGTAAGCTTATACATGCGCGAGTGCTAACGTTGGAATGCCATCACCGTCGGGTACGGCACGTTCTTTTGAACCTCGTACACCCTGCGCGCTTCTGCATTCTTACAGTCGATCTTCTGAGACAGATACGATACGAAAATACGACATCAGTAACACAGGCCACTCGCGAAAACGAATGAAAGAAGTATCAAATTAAACCGACGTCCTGAAGAACGTCACTAATCGGAAATCACGCGTGGAACTAATTGAAATTTGAAAACTAGTGCATAAAAATGCACCGCGCTGAGGTCACAGCAGCCGCCGCTATAAAGGTCAGATACACTGCAGCGTTTGATCACCTCACTTCAAGATTCTAATGCGGTAAGTAAATGCGACGCGTTAATTTCAATTGTTAGACAGTTAAAGTTAGGAGGCACATTTAATGCAATTTCCTACATAAAGTCTAGCTAAATGATCTGTATCATGTTTAGGCTAGACAAGTCTCCCGCTAAGAGAGCGTCTTGTCCAAGGGCCGACATGGATGACATAAGGCCATCTTGTGCCTCGCGGCTGCCTGCGCGCTCTTGCGCTCCCGAGCGTATAGCCCTGCCGTCAGCTCCAGTCCTTCAGTGGATTCATCAGCGGTTTGCTGAATGACACCATTTGACCTTTTCGCCTATATATAATAATAATATGTAGGTAAAATACATTTTAAGGCGAAGTAAATAAACTACCGTGAAGATGGTTAGATGCTTTTTATAAATTGTTTATCGCAAAATGTAAAAACACGTAACGTCCAAATCGTAAAGTTTACACATTCACCTGTTTTTATGAGAAAATAGTTAGTTTTTCTTATAACCTCGAGCCCTCATTTAAACGGTGATGTGTCCGATGTTAAAATATGTGACAGGCTTGTTCGTACATACTGTATTTACAAGTAATGTGTACTCTTCTCCCGGTAGTCCATAGGGAAGAGAGGGACGGCGGCGGCGGTGCAGTCTCTCACGCGAGAGTCTCAGTGCGAGAGCAGCAGAAGTCACAAAACTTGTTTCCAAGCCTTCGGCTTATTAAAAACTTACTCAACGATACACACCTCGATCTCATGTATGTATGTATATGTATGCATGACGGGGGTTCAAACAACTGGGCTACCGGAAATGGAAGTCCAGAGCGTTGACCGCTAGACCACCGTGGGTCTCCTGGTGGTGGTGCCCACCACCGCGCCCCCTGCACGTCTCGCCGACAATCGGTAGAAGCGGAGGCGGTAGGCACGGCTGGAGATTGCTGATTGAATTAGAAAAAGTTATAAAAAATAATATATTAATTATCTATGCTTCAACCCATACGTAGACAATGTATCCCCTGATTTATCAGGTTTATGCGAATGTCGCTCGTCTCCTAATCATTACAATAAAACTAGTTTTAAGGTCCTCGTAGTGATCTATATATAGAGTAGATCGTAGATATCAGCATACATCGCTTCGGAGCGGCCGCGGTCGCAGGGCACGGTATTCTCGCATTATACGGTTATCCAAATGTTTCATGTGTAAACATGCAAATCGCCATATGATCCGGTGAAGTAGTTTTATTTGCAATATTATATTTCATTTCGTAATATAAACTACATCAGTCGTCCGCCGGCGGGACTCGCGGCAGCTCCAAGCACTATCTACTGCAGCTATAGATATGTTCACAAGAACCCACTACCTACATAACGTTTAGTATAAGCGTCTAAGTCTACAATTGTCTTGTTGGTGTCAACAACATAGTGACAGCCATTTAATGTTTATAATCACTTTACCAATTTAAAGAATCATTTTTCCCTTAAATGTCACACATTGATCCAGCAGCAGCGCGATGCGCTTCTATTGAGCACATACTAGGATCGTAGGATCAAGTAACGGACTCGATGCACGGTTCATGTCATTATTATAATCAAAGTTTGCAGATTTCCAGGTTGTCCAGCCTCTTCTATTCTTAAACCCGGTTCAGCGACGGTCCGTCTAATGATACCGCGAGGCAGCTCGTCCCAGGCTGTAACAGCTCGGTTGGCTAGCCAGACAAGCAGTGCCTATTGGCTAGCTATAGAGAGCTCATTAAGTATTGCGTAGTCACAATGAGACGAGCCCTTTGTCGACGCTGTTCTAGTGAGTAAGGTCAAGGATTTCGAGTCGTTGGTCATAGGATTAGTCGCATATAGCGATAGTCACCTTTGTAGCTTTCTTCTGGACATTATCAATTAGGTAGTTTTTTTTTAAATACGGTTCTATATTACAAAGAAATACCCTGAAAGTGATCTAACATAAGTCTTACATAGTTGCAGGAATGTCTTAGCTGTCAGACACTTGTCTCGCCACTAGCTAAGACACGGAATTTGTTTTTTTTTTGACAATGTTAGATATGGAGATAATGGAGTACAAGATAAAAGTATCGGTGCAATGACTGGTCCTTGTGGACCGCCGATGAGTACATTTCGGGATTAGACAGAGTTGCTCCTACCTACCTACGTACTATTTGTGAGGAACTGACCAGGGTAGCTTTCCATGTGTCTTCATCACGAAAATATTGCGCAGTTCATATCACCGTGCAATATATTCGATCGTCTGGATTTAAAGCGCCCATCCATCCTACCTAATTGTTCAGTAAAATGCACTGCTCAATGTAATTAATCGCCAAAACGCCCTCTAAGGGCCTAGAGCTTGTGTCTCGTCTGAGTGCTCTATTATAATTATTATATTACATAAGCAATAGTTAGGTCAAAATAACATTATTACATATCTATTAACATTTTCATGTATTATTCTATAAGTATGACACCTATTAGGTAAATGTGCTGTGCTAGCCTAGTTACCTCAACGGTCACAAATTTTTCACATGGAGGGATTCTCAAACAGTTGACAATGTTAAACTAAAACGAATAAAACAATATGATAAAATAAATAATAATCCAAGAAAAATCTGCATGGAAAATATGGTCATAATTCGGGAATATGGGGAATTCAAATCAAGCACCAATTGAGGATTTAGCCAGTGTAATCATAATGCTATATATGTGCAAATAAATTACTGCTTGTTCGGACACTTATGGGCGTCAGTAGTCTACCCCAAAGCTCGACTATACAAGCACAACAGGTTTCGCAACCTGCACTATAAATGTTTACCAAGGGCTAACTGGCATGTGCTACTATGGCGAGGAAGAGGCACGAGGCCGGAGTCAGTTGAGGAAGCGGATGGACATCTTCTGCTCCACGTCGGTGCGCTCCAGCGCGCGGCAGAACTCCTCGAACGATATCATCTGATCGTTGTTGGTGTCGGCCTCGATGATGGTGCGCTCGGCGATGCTGGACAGTTGTTCTTCGCTGGAATCAGATCGCCGTCCAGGGTACAGTTCACGGGTGCAGCTGTTGCATATTACTACTTACTACTTACAACTACGGTAATGCTACGGCTCACATGATACCGGCGTAAAGTGACATCTTCAGCCGGTATCTCAATGAGGGGGGGGGG
>JAFELO010002548.1:84601-128351 GCA_017140195.1 Eumaeus atala
AATAGGCACCTAGAGTTTGAGCTATAAATAAACTAATAGGCACCTAAAGTTTGAGCTATACATAAACTAATAGGCACCTAGAGTTTGAGCTATAAATAAACTAATAGGCACCTAGAGTTTGAGCTATAAATAGAGTGATAGGCACCCAGAGTTTGAGCTATAAATAAACTAATAGGCACCTAGAGTTTGAGCTATAAATACACTGATGGCACCTAGAATTTGAGCTATAAGTAAACTAATAGGCACCTAGAGTTTGAGCTATACATAAACTAATAGGCACCTAGAGTATGAGCTGTAAATCTTGTTATTTTTTAATAGACATTCACCTCCACTCACAGCTATAAACCAAGTGTCCTTCACATTGCTGCACGTCTGGGTACATGGTGAGGGCCTGCGGGGTGCATGGAACCGGATTGATCCCATGCACCTGCCAGCCCATGTGTGTATTTATTTTGGCAAATTATAAATTCATTGTGGAAGCTGAACACTATGATTAGTTTGATTTTTGACTGTCTTGTGACTTTTTTTTGTATAAATTCAACGAGTTATATGTGAATGAGAAAATGTTCTATTCAAACAAAAAGCCGTTTGATACATTTATTGCAATAAATGTTGTTAATTTTAATAAACTTTCACCGCCATCCACAACTGTAAACCCTTTCGCTGGTAGGTTCTGGAGCCATTTAAATATATATAATAATAATAATAATACTAAACTTTTACGTCAGACAATAGGCCACATTTGGTTATGTAAATAGTATTACGAAATATCTTAAAAAAAATATATTTGCACATTGGTTTTAACATACAAATTGTCGCATCATCATACGAAAAAATATCACTGAGTAATAACCTACACCCAGTGTTTGAATGTGTCAGTGTTATAGAGCCATACGGTCATGCAACTCTTTTATAATACCCTTCTTACACTTACATTACAGGGGACACTTACCAACAAATGTTTACTAGTGGTTATGACTAAAATGTTATGTGAATATTTGTTTAATCCTGTTGTCGAAGTAACTTAAGTATAGATGATGAATTAGTAAGCTTTTAAAATTTTCCCAATTTGGATGGCTATACTTTTGGGAAGTAACAACACTAAATATGGTGAAGTTTACATTGTGTATGCAATATTTTCCTTTTATTGTATTTGTGTTAAAACATTTAAAATAGTAATTTTCCTCATGACCAGTTTTAAATGTTTTACAGTTCACATTGTATAGTTGATACAATATATGTTTATATAGTATGTTGATTTTAGATGGAGTGATGATTCATTTGCACACTTACATCTCAATTTTTCTTCCCTGCTGTTGAGCCTGTTTTCTCTATTTTTCCTAATAGGTCTGAAGTGAGACAGCACTCTCATGAACTGAAGGAAGTTCACGCGGTCATCATGACTCTGTACAAAGAATGAATGCACTATCCTCTCACTGAGAGGGTTAATGGCTAGCTCGGGAATGCGTAGGAAGTCTTCACGGGACAGAGTACCACAATCATTCTTGTCCAATGATGTAAAACGTGAATAGAGACGCTCTATTTGGTTTGGAGTAACTAAAAATAAAAGAAAGAGTGATTGTTGCAATTATAATAATGCCTTCATCAATATTCATCTTTGTTAGATAGGACACTGTGGTCGCATGAGAAATCTCCCTCTTAAAAATTCATCATTCCACAGAAATGTTAACACAAAAATTGTAGTCATAAAACCTGGGAAACCTAACCATGCAAAGTTGTCTTCCTACTACTCATTCATTTCTGAAATAATTTTAAAATAATATTAATCATATAATGATTATATTATTGATTATTTATGTCAATCTGGAAAATATTAGCATTAATAGACAAGCCCATTATATTAAAATATGTACACATGATTTATTGGCTTATGTCACATTTGGGAACATGTCATCTACACATTCCAGTATTGCTAATGGATAAATACAACAAAAGTATTTTTTTTTTCAAGTATACACTTCTAAAAAAATACTAACATCCTGTTTCTTCTTGTATTTGGGCTATTTCTTCTTCTCTTAGCAACAAAGAGGATTTATTGCCCATTATTACATAAAATCGTGGGAACTTTATTACGTAATTTGCTTTATTTCTGTAAAAAGAGAATAAATGAACTTTAGTACTGTTTCGATTTTCACTAGTCACAACACTCTAGTTTTTCAGAATATTAAACTTTGATTAAACACTTTCAGATATAACGTTTAAATACGACCTTTGTCTCTGATTTACAAATTACAACAATCATTGAATTATTGATAAAGTCAACTGCGGGATCAAAGATAACAATGATTATTCAAAAGATTGCACTTTGTAACAAATTACAAACTATTATAACATATAGCTATGAGCTATACTACATATTTAAGAGATCTGATGGCATTAATGATATTGATGTCGTCTTGGGATGTATAATTGACAGTGGCAGTCAATATGACATTAATGATTTTTATTCTGCTAATTAATGTTTAAAATTTTGCCAATGGCATCTATTAATTTTATACATATACTTGGGACAAAATAAGAAGCCCGATTTGACATTTCTCGCTTTCTGACACGATAAAATTTTATCGTTAATATACGTCGAAATATTTAAAACTCCAATTCAATATCTTAATTAATTACTTTTTCACTCATACACTATAGCATCGAATTTAAATATTTTTTTCAAGAAAAAAACTAAAAAACACTGCTTAATCATCGATTAGTATTCTGACAAAACCGCAATAAAATGTTTTATCTAAGTTTGCTAGGCTCAGTGCTGTGTCCATTGTAAAACCACTTTCATACCGAATAAAATCGATTATTAGCATAATCGAAATGTAGTACGCATAAATGATTAAATGTTTACCTAATTATATATTTTAGGCTTGCTAATACTGGACTTTAACTAAGCTTTAAGGTTTTATTTAATTTTACTGCTGTGAACTCAAGAAGATGCTAGGCATCTTCGTGAGTTTAAAACGGCTGTTTAGAATACACCCTCTTTTAGAAAAGAGGGTGTACTCTAAACAGCCAAGCCCGTAATATGATAGTGAGGCTGCATGATTACTTTGAACGTGAGTCAGCTAATAGAGCTCCCCTTGTAGAATTGACTAAAGTACAAGAAAGAGATTCACAGGCACTTGGGATTGGCACAAAAACAGTGAGAAAAATATTACAAGAGAAATGCTGATCTTCGGGTTCTGAAGATAATTTGCTACATACACCAAAAAAGAAAAAAGAGGAAGAAAAGGAAAACCTACTACAGGTATTCACCAATTTGACACAGAAGGAGAAAGAGGAAAAAAGGAAAACTTACTACAGGTACCAATTTGACACAGTTGGTATTAGAAATCACATGTACGGTTACTATACAAGACAAGAATTTCCCACGGTGAGTAAATTGGTCGATCGGCAAATTTATTTGATGACTGTGCTTTTGAAAAAAAAATTGAAAAGTATTGGATTTAGATATAGAAAAAACGACAAACGAAAATTTTTAATGGAAAAATTTGACACTCTACAAAGAGTAACATTTTTAAGAGAAATGAATAAAATAACTAACTGGGACAAAGTTATATTTATTGATGAGACATGGGGGAATGAAAGTCATACCGTACCCCAGTCGTGAACAGATGATGAACACAAGCATGTTCAAAAGTTACATTGGGAAAGGGTGGACGCCTAATCACTTGTCATGCTGGATCCGCCGGGGAGGGCTTCATTAAAATTGCTTGCCAGCTTTTGAATCTAAGAGCACAAAAGATGATCATGATGAAATGAATGCAGAAAAATCTAAAGAGTGGTTAATTACCCTTTTGCAAAATACACCAGGTACTACAGTATATAATTATGGACAATGCTCCCTACCAGTCTATCCAAATAGATAGACCTCCTACGCAGGCTAACAAAAAGGCAGATCTAGTGGCATGGCTATTAAGTCATGGTGTGGAAGCTGTTTACAGGTTTATTAAAAACAGAACTATTGCAATTGGTGAAGCTAAATGAACCAGTGCAGCCAAGATACGCTATAGACGAGTTAGCACAGAAATATGGGCTCCGCCATTCCACTGCCAATACAATGCGATATACATGACTTGGGCTCAATTTAAAGGCGAGTATAAAAAAAAATGTCAATTGTTCTTTTAATAATTGACTGCTATTTTAGTTAGTTCAATAGTATATGTACTAATTATATCTTCTTTTACAGGCTATGCTGCTTGTAGGAACATGAGACCACCATTCACCACAAAAATGCTTGGTCTTCTTGAAGAAGCTTGTGTATAAACTACTAAAGCTGACTGGAAAAATGTAGTAGAAAGAACAAAAAAAATTAACCAATGAAGATGTTAAATAATAAATAATAAGTTCAAATGATGATTTTTACTCTGAATCAAGTGATGAAAGCAAATAAACATGTTATTTCTTCCTTTTCTTTTATTTACCTTATTTATGTACATAGACACTACTACAAAAGATATAATATGCTAAGCACAGCGTTTAAATTACTGTCACTATTATTAACAGGTTGCTTGGTAACGGAAACTTTATTCAGGGTAACATTGACGTAACATTTATTTACATAGTCGGTATTTACTTTTTATGTTATTATAAAGAAATTCATTTTTCAATATGAGTGTTGTGCTAGCGGCAGCAGGCGAACTATCAGATAAAAAGATGGACTTGGATACTCTTGGTCCAGTTCTAGAAGTGAATGATGAAAGTATCACAAATGAATTAACGGATCGACCACAAGAAGACAACTTTGTAGAGGAAATTTCACCAAAAATTTTCGGTTTGAAAGAAATTATTGAACCTATGACAATAGAGTCTTTGGATAATGCAACTTATGAGCTCGGTGTGGTAAATCTGTGTTGGACAGATATTAAAGAACCAGTTTTCGAAACTCGGACATGTTTCCCACACAGTTATTACACAAATACGACGAAGGAGAGACTACTTCTAGCGTACGCCGAAAATTTTCGTCGTCAATTTCAGTTTCATTACAAATCTAGAAAACCTTTATTCTTGCAAGCTCCAAATGACTGTGGCCTACAGGTATATTTTAATACTCATTTTATCTTATCACATACCTTTAAGCGTCCGCCTTCGTTCTACGGTCTTTATTATCCTGACACACGCCCACCTTTTACCGGATATCGTGTACCCATCTCTTGGACGGTCACCATCCGTCGCGGGTGTTAACGTGGTGTCGCCACTTCAGTAGACCTATGACCCATCCTCAGTGGTTCATTGTAGCAATGTGAACTGCCCATCTTCACTATCTACGCCCTATTGCCTCCATCACATCTGTCCCTTTTGTTTTCTGTCGAGTCCACTAAATTTTGTGTTTCACTTTGAAGTTCGTCGAGCGTGGTGTTGTCAATATCGTCGTCATCCGCGAAACGCAAGTTTTTCAGCCTCTCCCCATAGTTATATTGGGTGGTGTTGTATCGCCTCGTCGCACTCCATATTCCAGGTGAAACGGGCGAGCCAGTTTATGGAGTAGCACAAAAGGGTTGTTTATGTGGAAGTATCTAATTCTCGACTCTGCATTTTCAACAGCCCAGGCTTCTTTGAATCTATCGGTAGCTTTAAGAAAGATGATTTACAAATACTAGCTTAAAAGTAATCTTCATTCCTCTATTGTATAAGTAAGTACTTTTAGCAAGCAGTCAGAACAGTTTGTCGTCAGAGGCTTGGCAAGAGCTCTTGATTTCTTTGCCTCTGTGTGGCATTTCTAATATCTCTGACTGTCTCAAAATTGAATTGGTTAAAATATGAGTTTGGGAGTAGAGCTTTGGTCGACATTCAACAACAGCCGAGAACCGCTTGGTCATAGTAATAGTATTAACACTTTGGTGTCGTTAGAGAAACGTTGGGCCATGTCCGACAATAGGTGGATAAGAACTGATGACGATTAAGACCTATGCTATGCTATCATATCAGTAACTGATTTATTTTTAGAAAATGGTCTGCACCACAATACGACCGACAAAACTGTGTTTCGCCGATACGAACAACTGGCAAGGCCTGGCGTCCCTGGTGGCAGACTACTTCGACTATGAGCCTCTCCGGAAACCAATGTTACAGGTAAGTAAGATTGGTTGTATCTCAACATTCATCACATCACTGATGAATAAATTATAATTAGTGCTGTCCATACTATGTATGTCTATGATCCTGGCCACTACTTGAGGAGACCGAGCCCCGGAGGATAATTTTATCGACTGGTACAGTGCCAATACCGGAGGTACCAGAGTACCCCATAGCTCATTCTAAGTCTGAAGGAAGGTTGTATGTTACGCTTTTATTCGACTTCTCTTAGCACTTTTCCGTCAGCATATCAGCTCTGCCATTGTAAAGATATAAGAAACTAAGGAAATTACTCCTATCATAATCTACAACGGTAGGTATATTGTTTAACGACTTGCTCCAAGTTTAGGTACTGTTAAGAGCTATTGCCATGTTGCATTCAGCCCAATTGTATTCACATTTCGCTCTCATGATAATGAGCCGGGAAGGGGGGGGGGGGGCGAAATAAGGTAAAGGCGTATCGATCAATCAGCTTATGCAGATGTTAATGGGTGTTGACAGTAGTGATATAAATAAATGCTTTGTCATAAAGCAGCTTAGTAGGATCGGTGGGACCTCCATCTTATTTATCCTTAATCGATACATCCCTGAAAGTACCTTCCCAAAAATCCTGGGCGATCTACACTTGATGCCGTCTTCTTACTAGTGAAAACGGTTGATCTGTCAGACGCTACATATGTATTGGGAATGTATCGCGGCATATCAAGCGCATTTCTATGTCCTAACGTACAATGCTGGGCGACTCGAGCCCTCGTTCATAAGGCTGTTCCTACTTCATAAGCAGTACAGTGCAACTGTAGCCAACGGAGCAGCCTTGGTTCCGCAGAGGATTTAGCACCACATTTTCTCAATAAGGCAAGTTGTACAAAAGACACATGAGTACAATCAGCAGCTGTGCCATGCCTTCTGGACTATGAAAAAGCGTTTGACTCTGTCGAAACCTGGGCTGTTGTGGAAGCTTCACAGCGATGTCTGGTCAATTTGCGATACGTCGAAGTACTGAGAGCATTGTATAACGCTGCTTCTAAGTCCGTTCTGATTACGAGAGGACAGGGGTTATTTCCCCGAAACTGTTTACTAATGATTTGGAGTTTGTCTTTAAGACTTTAAACTGGGCTGAATGCGGCATAAATGTTAATGACGAGTACCTATCACATCTTCGTTTCGCCGACGATATCGTTGTGTTGGCCGAATCGTTGGAGAGCTTGCAGGAAAAGTTGCACAGCGTAAATGAAACCTCCCGGCGTATTGCCCTTAGGATGAATTTGAACAATATAAAAATCATGTTCAACGAACACGTTCTCCCGAGGCTGGTCAACGTCGATGGTGCTATTCTCGATGTCGCAGACGAATGCATCTTCCTCGGGCAACTATTGCAACTAGGTAGACATAACTTCGTGAAGGAAGCCGATGGAAGGATTCAGTTCGGTTGGACAGCATTCCGGAAGCTTCGTTACATCCTCACGTCGCCTATACCGCAGAGCTTCAAAACAAAAGTTCATTCTTCCCGTGATTACCCACCGAAAGGGACACAAAATATAGTTGTGATGTTCCTGTTGTATAAAAAAAATATTTATTTTAAAAATCTGTATACTTTTATTTTTGTTCACTTTTTATTATTTATTTGAGTTTTTTGTTCGCTATTAAAAATACCAATTATTGTACTGGACTATTGCAAAAAAGGAGGATATAATTTTTGATTAAAAAGATGGAGGTCTTATTTAAATAATGTTGCAATAATAATAGTAATAATATCTATGGACTTATCACACCACGTCGGCTAAGTACCGTAAGGACTTGTGTCTAGACACAACACCTAGGTGTTAGACAACGGAAATATATTTAATATTTGTATATATTTAAGAAATCGTATAAATTTAAGACTTTTTATTACAGAAATAAATATAATACATATATAAACATCCATAAAATCGCGGGATTCGAACCGCGGGACTAACCGCCACGTTGCCAACTGAGCCGGCTGGTCGTCATTAATTTTTTTTTTGTGTAGGTATGTTTAACTTAGTATTATTTGATTTTATTTATCATCGAGTACAGTACTTACCGTATACAAGCGAGTCCCTTCCCATAGTATGTTTATGAAAGGGATTTAATAAACACCTGTATGAAATGAAATGAAGACTGTAAATCTAGAATTTGTTTTTAATGGTCAAACGATAGCGGCTAAACATCCTGCTCCAACCAACTGTTAAAAAATGAAAATATAACTCATTTATTTTTAAGAGTTCCTCACAAGTATGACGAGTAATTATTTTAACAATACAAGAAATTGATATGACAATACATACCTATTCATAATATACTTAATACCAAGAAGCGAGGTTTCAACATCAGAAGGTAATACAGTGTTTTATTAATTTGTTATAAAAACCAAACGCTCGAGTCTGTCACTGTTGCAAAAGAAGCCGCCGACTTGCAATTCACGCCACCACGTTGTAACGAAAAATAGCGGCGATGTAAGGTAAAGTAAACGGCCAATAGTAATAATTGCTTTACATGTTTGAAGCAAGCCGCCTGCGCCGCCTACAATGCCCACAAGTGTCTAAAGTTGTGTTCACATAATAGTTTCATATTAAATCGTATTACTTATATACTATTATTTCATGATTATTTTTCGATTTTTATTTCGGTTGAGCACTTTGTATACAGCTCAACAGAGTTCCATAAGAAATATTTTCGACTTGAAGTAACTAACAATAACCATTTTGTAAGAGGTAGTGCTATGCTCATTGAAATCGAACCTCCGTCCGTGGGTCGTCTTCGCTGGCCTGGGGAGGCCTGCGAGGATTACGGGTACCGAGGCGAACCTCATGACCCGGGCCTGTTCGCGAGGGGCAACTGTCCCCTCGGTGATGGGGGAACCCACAGATGTTATTGGGTTGCCCCCATCACCGCACCAAGGTGCGGAGGCCGTACGGCCTGAATTGGGATACGACCGCGGCCTACTGGCCTGCAGGTGTGGTGAGTGGTGAACTGTGGCGATGTCCGAGTGTGATGTGGGTGATGCGTGTGAGTAAGTGATCTTCGTCTCGAGCGCCGGGCCCGAGGACCCTCCGCTTGGTGGATCACGAGATACGAGCTCACGCGGGTACTGTCACCCGTCGTGTGGTCGCGCGTGTAGCGGGGTCAGGTCCCCCAGGTGAGCGTGCGGTCCATTGTCTGCGGCACCGAACATGCCTCGAGACAATCGGGCCACAAACTCACCCACAGACTCGACCCGCAGGTCTCGCGCGATCACGTCGTTCCGGACGTAGCGGCCGGCCCCCGTGATGACCCGCAGGGATATGCTCTGCTGGGCTTGCAGACGCTTCTTCTGGCTCGGGGAGGTGAGCGCGTACCATACCGGGGCAGCGTAAGTGAGCCGCGAACGGATGTACATCTCGTATTTCCCCTGTTTCGTGCGTAGTGAATACCCGACCGGGGACCTCCAAGACAACTCCTGGCCAATCTCCTCGTTGACGGACATCCTCCATTTGTCGAGCCACCTGCATTCGTTCGGCTTTCGGGACGAGGATATGTAAGCGCTGTCGTCGGCGAACAGCGCGAGCAAGACATCCGTTTCGCCTTCTCCCATTGGGTTGTTGAGCGTCGGGATGTCGTATAGGCCGCGTAGAGGTAAGGGGATAGGCAATTGCCCTGCGGCACTCCAGCACGTATGGACCGCAGGCAGGAATGTCGCCCCTCCACCGCTACCCGGAAGGTTCTCCCTTCCAAGAACGACGCTACTAGTCACACGAGAGCCGGTATCAACCGTTCATCAACTTGACCAGGAGGCACGTCACGTAACTGGGCGTTGTAATGGCGTTGGCCGTTTGAGTCGGTGAGTGGGCTGATCGTGGCCTTCGACCCAGTGAGTCGTCCTTTCAGGGCGTAGAGGGATGTGTCGTCGGCGCCGGCTCGGCAGAGACGTCCTCAGCGAGTCGATTGCCCTGATCAGCGAGCAGCGGGTCCGGGCGCAGGGCCTCCTCAACTGCCTTTTCTTCCTGAGACCAGACAGGAGGTCGGAAGGGAGGCCACTCCGACAGCGCGCCTCCTGCTGACATGATATCGTCGTAAAGGTGTAGCTACGCCGTATACAGCGGATATTCCATTGGAGAGGAGGAGGCGATGTTAAACATTGCTCTCTTCCTACGCCATCAGGATAGCGATGGTTCCTACTTATGAATTATTACGTTACTTAAAGTAACGAACGGGAATGTTGATTTGTAAATAAACACCGGCCAAGTGCGACTCTAACTATTGCAGGAATATATATAGTGTGTGTATGTGTGTGTGTGTTAATGTGTGTGTTAACTAATTTTCAAATTGGTTTGGTTTCCTTTTCCGCAAATAGCGCATGAATAGTACAAGAAAATCGCTTTACATTAAAACTACTTTTTTGGATTTTATCGCGGTTTATTTAATTATTTATGTCGACTGAATACTCTTCCACTTGTTAAGATGACGCGTTAGTATTCTAGAACAGTGGGCGCACAACACAACGTTATTGGTGCAAATAGTTTCAATGTCAGCGACTTGCCTACCCGTCCTACAGTAAGACAGATCCTGTCAAGTTCAACCTTCTTTTTTCCATCATCCAACAACCACCTACAACTGAAGGAATAAATTAGAATGGACGCATGAAGCTTATTTCGTCACCACCCAACAAATCCCCGTTATATAATTCGAGCGAAAGATTCGCTGACCGTCCACCGACGCGGACGCCTTCCTATCGGGAGGACCTTTATAAATAATTTTAAATCACTGTTTCGTTTTTATTGTTTTGCAAATAAAGATAATTTACACTAACTTTAATTACGTAGTATGCTATTCCTATTAGAGGGCGCCATGCTACATATAAACTGTTCCTGTCTTAGTACATCTACTGACCAAAAGATGACGTTACGTGAAAAGTTTCATTAGTATTAGTAAGATGGCGCTGTAGACGTTGGGGACGTGTCCAAAAAATTGTATAACACTTATTTTCAACATTGAAGCGTGTTTTTAGCCGTCATTGTTATTAAGTCAGCAGCGATGTCAGTTATGTGTCCACTTACTACGTGTAACATGAGGTAACGCTATGAACAAAAGAATTTATAGAATTGTAATTGATTTTTATTCCTAATAATGGTGATAGCCTATTTTCTGTGCTGCCGCGCTGTTCTACCGTTTTCTGTGCATACATTAGCAAGTAAGTAGGAATGAAAAACCAGTTTCTTGAGAGTAATGAATAATTCTTAATAATAGTGGACGTCATCGGGCTGATGACGATGAAATAGTTTTGTGAGCCTTTATAATGTTGCGATAATATTTTAGCTGCTTAACGTTCAATAGTACTTTAATATACAATTTGTAATTTTTAGTGTGAAGTGCTGAACACTGCGATTATCCCGTGTCAAATCGTAAGCTTTCCTTATCTTTTTTGTGCAAGCCGCAAGAGGGCATCACTAGTCCCCTCGAGATAGGTAAGGTATAAAATAAGTAAAGTGGTACTACGGGTACCGTAGTAAATTAAATACATTTATTATTCAATCAAGTTTTATTTCTCTTTAACATTTTTAAGTCCACGAACTGTGTAAAGATTATATCTATCCAATACAATTTGTAATTTTGTAGAAAATATGTCCAATAGATTTTCATTGAAGCTAACACATATATGCAAGTTGCTTTGTCTACTCGTGGTGACCCCATCCCCACCAGAGCACGCCGCCCGGCCACACGGAGAGCTAAAGAAATTGCACATTACATTTAACTTTAATAATAAATTTTACAATAGGCATGTACTTAGGATAATAATCTCTCATAATTTATATAATTTTGATCACAGCATTTTTGACTGTTAAGTTTAACGTATTTATAGTACAATTCCAAGTCAGGACATAGATTCCATCATATAAAATACTGGGCAATAGAAAACAATTATAAGACTTAGTTGTAACGCAGCAGGCAGGAGGCCTAGCAACTGTACCTTTCGCCGCGGTTGACACCACTCACAAAACCGCGACCGCGCCGTCCGCGGCCCGGCGAAGCGGTCAGCTCCGCCTCCAGGAGACGTCTCGAACTAGCATTATTTAATTAAATGAGGTAGAACATTCTGATCGATGGCCGAACTCGTAACAGATTAACTATTTAGTCATACGACTATTTTATAAGATAACGTCGCTATATCTAACCTAACTAAAATTAAAAGTTAATGACAATATAATGCATAGCTTTTCTTTTAGAACAAAGAAATTACGCAAGTTTGGCTACACATATCACAAGTGCTTAATGGCGACGACTTAATTAAATTATTTACGTTTAGACATTTACACGTAATTGAAGGATTCCCTGTAGCGAGCGGCGCGCCTCGCCCGGCACTCGGCGCGCGCGTTTATTTGCGGCGCGCGGCGTCTGCGGGCGCGGCGGCCACGCGGCGTGCGCGCAGGTTGTGCAGCAGCGCGCGCAACTGGTGAACATGCGTGCGCGTAACGCTCGGATCGCCACTCGCTTCCAGCCACGAGAGGAACTTTTCCCCGTGCACCAGCGCCGCCGCCGTCTCAGTCTCCCACTCGCCGTGGCTCGCGCCGTTACACTTCACGTCCTCGCCCACTATCTGGTTGTTGTTGTTGTTGTTGAACAGCAAGTTGTCCAGAACATTTCGCACCTTCGAGGGGTTGCGCTGGTCCCCGGGTTTCTCCCAGACGAGGGGAGACGCGTCCTTGCTATCAGCGCTGGTCTCGGGGCTGTGCGCGGGCGGGGACGCCAGCTGCTTCGCCGGCGCGGGCACATGCGGCTCCGGCGGACTCTTGCCCTGTTGCGACTCCCGCGGACTCTTGCTCTGATGTGGCTCCCGCGGCGGGCTCGCCGACGATACTCTTTCTTCCTCTGGTTTTCCTTTGGTGAGATGAGAGTAGAGGATGTTATCCGGAGATTTATCTTTTGGAACTTGTGCGGCCGGCTTGTGTTTATCCTCGGGGAACGGCATGGCGCCACCGATCTGTTTGCAGTACTGCCACAGCCAGGCGTCCCTGTTGAAGTCCAAATGCGCGGCGGCAGGCGGTGCAGGCGCTACGGGCTTCGGCGGCAGCGTGGGCTCCGGCGCCTTGCTCAGCTGCAGCGGATGCGCCGCCGTCTGCGCGGACAGGTCGAACATCGCCTGGTGGGTCTTTATCCAGTACCACAGCGTGTCGTCCACGGGGTGACCAGAGGAGTGCGAGCTGCCGTGATGTGATTTCGAGGAGGATTGTCGGTATGCGTCCGCCGAGTGGTGGTTGGACTTGGATCTGTGTTTGCTTTCATTTAAGTTAAGTACTCCGTTGTGCACCGGCTTGGGGGAGCGCACCGAGCGCAGCGCCCTGCTGCTCGGCGGAGCCGACAGCGTCGACAGGCCGGGGTTCAATTGTGCTAGGAGAGTCAAATTTGTGGCTATTTCGTTGAAGCTGAGACCGAGGTGGGAGTGAGACAGTCCCGGGAGGTGGGGCAGGCCGGACAGCGGACTGATGGCGCTCATGGAGACGCTGGCACCAGGGTCGGGCCGTCGCTCCCTGGCGGGATGCAGGGGGGGTGAGGGCTCGTTCTTCTTGGTAGTGGTGAGCTCCACGGGCGCGTCGGGCGCGGCGCCAGACAGGTCGAGGCCGCCGGCGAGGGGCGAGTGCGTGCCAGCGGGGGATTCGGCTCGCGCTCTCTTTTCCGGTGGCTCGCCGTCGTTGCTCTTGTCGGTGTCCGGCGAGGACAGACGCGAGGTCATGTAGCGCAGCTTGTCCTCATTCTTGCACCAGCCCCGTAGCGTGGACTCGGGCACGCCGATATCGCGCGCCACCGACGCCTTGGACTCGCCGTCGTTGACCCGCTGGATGGCGTCGATTTTGTCTCCGGGTGTAAGGGCACGCATCGGCCGCTTACCTTTCGTGGTCATTTTGACCTCTCGCTTTCTGAAACAAACGAATTATATTAAATTAATAATACGATGTACTGAATGTCTTCAGTTAAGAGCTGGGGAGCGACGCGGTCGCCTGCTTCTCGTTGTGATACGTCTCTTGCGGAGCGCGCGCTATGCCGCCGCGGCAGGCAGGCGCTGCGTGCGCACGCGCAGAGCCCCGCGCTGCGGATGCTCACATGTCTCAGTTACCGTCAGTCAGAGCCTCCCCTATACGTTCCTTATCGAGATCAATTTTCACGAGCGTCACCTTCTAACAAGTATAATAAGCCTGTTATCTTTTAAAACAATCTAGAAAAGTATAACTGTCACCTTGAGAAGGTGTCCTCGTGCTGGCGTAATTCGGTTGGCATGCTGCATAGCACCACCTCTTACAGAATGATTAGTTCATAGAGACATACGAATAGACCAACTATATTGGAGCCGGACGGACTAGTTCAGAGTCTGGAGACGTGGTACTCCCCCTCGTGTACATATACACTATATATAACCGGAGAAGAGTTTCAAAAGACGAAAGCAATGGAATTTGTTGTGGGGGGGGGGTTTACAGTAAGTACATGTGCAAATAGTCATGCATTATTAGTCGTAGACTCAAAAAAATATAATTTTTGGAAATGCCTCTAGGCTATTGGCTGTACTATTTTTTATACATATTTTATGACTGTCTGTGCGTGTGTGTTATATCGACTGTCAACGTCAGCTCGGTGCGTGATACAAGGCTGAGAACGTAAATGAAGTCCTAAACAACCGAACAGCAACGCTACCTGAAGTGCAAATGTAACAGTTGTTCACATGCGCGACCACTCCCTGACTCGTAGTACGATGTGTTTTCGTGAGCTGTTAGCTGATATAAGCCGACGCAACATAAACAAAAAGAACACATAAAATTATGACCTACGACAACAGTGAACGGCAAAAGTTGGCAGGTCGTTGACACGCTGACCTTGCACAGGCAGCCGCGCTCGGGCGCCGCTAGGTGGCGCCGCGGGTACCAAACATTTCGCGAGTCGCAAATTCACCTTGTATTTGTTTTAAATTTTATTTTTTTACTCTAAGAATTTAAGTAATTCTACATTAGTTAATTTTATTAAAGAAAAATATATTAATGTGGCGATTATTAAATTGTCGATGTTGTTACGAGTTGATGTATAAGAAATAAGATTTTTGCAATGCTTAAAGTGAGAAAAAAACGGTGTGCCAGGTTATGGAGTTATGGAGGACGAACACTTAAAACATACTTCCGCTATAAAACATGTACCTAATGTATTGGCATAACTTTAAAGCAGTGGTAACTATAAAATGCGGCGGTATAATATATTCTCTAGAATTCTTGTTCCCGTAGAAAGAAGCGAAGAGGTAAATATTTGATTAATTAATTTTTGACCGGACATAACAGCCTATAGGATTACAAGCTGCACAAACAGTTTTAAGTACATATTACGTACATGTCACAACTTTTATTTATAGATATTTTAGCGGCCAAGATATTCATTTTTATTAAGCATTAAACAGTAACTTGTTAAAAAAATATATTTTAAGTATATTCAAAACCAATAGTTTCTTATAGAAATTTAATTGTATTGTTAAGTTTTAGTGGTTCCAAAGAAAGTCTTCATTATAATTATCACGTTGATACATGTCAACAACGTAAATGTGTTTTTCTTTTACTACCGGCGCTAAAAAAGTTAGTGGAAAATAAATTCCTCGAATTTTTTGAGTATGTAATTTAAGTGTATATTTTTTTATGTAGACATGTGTGATAAATGTTTTGAAACTTAAGAACGAATGTATCACTTACTGGCGAGTCGGCACGTGCGTTTTGTTTACAATTTTTGACAGATCAGGCGTTTTCCTTTGTAATAAAAGCGTTCCCGCCAACAAAGCGTAAGGGTTACGCAGTGCGCGGCACGTGCTCACTGTTGACACTCACAATCACTGTTCACTGGAGACTGTCCAATGTCCACTATTCCTGCTCGCCACTGGGCAGCAGTTCGCGCCTAGCTAGCGTGTCACGTACTGCAAGAGAGTTGTAACGAGGCGTACATCACGGAGCGCGTGCGGCGACCGTGTGCCGGTTGATAAGCGAGCAGCCGCCGTCCGCCGGCCGGCCGCGCCTCTCCTTTGTCCGGCGTCTCCGCTGCCCGCGCCCCCCCGCCTCCCACTCTGTCACGCCCCGCACCCCGCGCGTCGCACTCGGCCTAGCCTCCGCACCTTATTAATGCAATTAATTCCTAATTCCGAGCGCATCGACTTTCTACTACGAAAGGATCGCGTCCGCGGACTGCGCCCTAAGTGATGGACTAACTTTTTTGCTTAATCTTTGCGAAGTTGCAAAGCTTCAAGCTGGGTCTTGAATCGTTTTGCCTAATATTCAGCTCCGTGGACAGTAACATCGTGAATAACTTTATACTTTTCTCAAGTTTTTTTGACCATAATTTTATACCTACTGGTGCTCGACCGCCACTACAGCACTATAGCAAAGTGACCATTATAACTAATTTGTAAGCAATTGAATTACTACACCGCTAACCATTAACTGCTCTTAAAGCTACTTGACTTTGAAATATTGGGCTTCTAATGAAGTATACTGCAACCAGCTGGTGCGGCACTTGGCACTGGATCGCATTTTGCTTGCCACCGAAGCATCTGACGCTTACCGTTTCGTACAAGGCGCGTTGAACAATACTACCTAGTGCCCAGTAGCCACTTGTCAATGTTGGTACAAAAGCGAGGCCTTACTAAAGCAAATCCAATGGTTTTGCTGGTCAACAGTATAGCTGTCACTTCACGTCACGTCATCAGAGCGAGAGGCACCTCACCGGTCGCGCCGGCCCAGTTTGGGTGCAATACAGCACGACATTATCTCCACACGTTTATTCAATTATTATTATACTTTATTTGTACGTACTGTACACTGGTCCACGCACTGCAAATATAACTTTGTCTCTGCTATGTGATGAGTTTGACATCACCAGGTGCGGTGTTACTAGAAGAGTGGACCGCAATTGTATTGTTTTTTAGTTTTCCCATTTGAAGTTTCTGTCTATTTACAATCATGTTGCAGTAATTATATTTCGTGGGCTTGTCACACCGCGACACCCAGGCCCTGTGCCAAGTACGGCAAGGACTTGTGTCACCTAGTCTGTGACTAGACCACGGAAGTGCATGCGTTGATTGTTGTTTGTGGCACATAAAAATGCCTAGGTGATATTCTGTCGTTCCTACAGGCTGCAAGGTCTATAAGCGAAGTCACGAAACCTCGCTCACTGAGAATGTTTTGAGAGAGACTCGCGCAACAGAGAGACTCGCGCAACAGAGAGACTCGCGCAACAGAGAGACTCGCGCGACAGAGAGACTCGCGCAACAGAGAGACTCGCGCGACAGAGAGACTCGCGCAACAGAGAGACTCGCGCAAGAGAGAGACTCGCGCAACAGAGAGACTCGCGCGACAGAGGGCCTCGGGACGACCGGTCAGGGTCCCCGTGGAGCGGATTTCAAATGGTCGGCCATTTTACCTTCCGGACCCGTCCACAGTTACACACCTGCTCCTACATTTAGTTGTCATTTATATTGTTGTTTAATTTAAATTACAAATTTGACACCAGAACCAAACAGCCTTTGTTGATCAAAGACACGTAGAAGAAAATATGACCGGATTCTACGGTCTAGCGAGAGCTGGCGGCTGGCGGCTGGCGGCTGGTGGCTAGCCGCTGGCGCCGTCAGCTCGCAGGCTGCGGGCTGTTGAACGGCTACGCACTTGTGTTTTGTACACGATCTACGATTTATTTACCTTGCGCTAAAAACTGCCCGCGAGGACTAGCAGAGGCTATAGCCCCGGGCATGGGCCTCGGAGGCGCGCAGAGAGCTAGAGGCTAGGCTCCAGGGCGAAAATACGGTCAGGCTGGTTTGCTACTGGGTAGTGGGCAAGAAACACATATCTGTCATAAAGAAGAGTAATCAACTGGCAACTGCAAGAAACTTGCAGTCGCCGCAGCACGAGACTGGACTTCACTGCTTCAGAACGAACACGATTCTGAAGCGCGTAAATTACGTAAGCGACGCAAGCGTGGTGATGCGTACGCGTTACGCGTTTCACGTGATTTTACTCTTCGCGGTGTGAAGATATATATTGTGTATTATACAGCGGGCCTTTAAATGTTATACTCTTGAGGACTATCAGAAACTCAAGTGAGTTTAAAAGTGATGTTTTCCACAAACACGTATGCGGCGGTACTCATTCGCAGTGTGTTCGAGCCCACGTTACATCGCTGCTGTCACGAAGTGCAAAGCATCTTTGTATGAGAGCTTTTAGACGCCGCACCAACAGAGTGAGACCTACGGGACCCTCGGCCCTCGTGCACGACACAGGACGAGTGGTGACGCAGCGCACCGCTCCGCGCGGCGCCGCAACTGCGTTACAGTGGACAGTAGGCCGTCATGTCGTAAATAATAATTATGTATTTCTTGACTTCGCGTCGTCTTCGCACAGCGGCTATCGGGCAGCAGGTAGCGGGTCGCGGTAGAGGCAGCGGAGGCGAGCGCGTGAGCGGTCTCGGTATATTTGTGCCAAGAGGAGGCCACACAAAGGCCCTCGCCGCGATTTACGGCGCGTCGGTCGCACAGTATTTCGGGTATTGGCGGTGTGCGCCGTGCACGAAACTTGGATGCGGTTGTTATAATAGCGAATGCATACACCTGTAAACCTAATCCGATGTTAAAGTTTCTTTATAGTTTTTATATGTTATGTAGCTATAAACAAAAACCTACATGTCTTATACATATACAGGCTTACAAGCCAATTCGAAGTAGATCTTCGAACCAGTCTTTATAAATATAAATATGTATATATATATATATAAACTGATATGCCTACAGTTGTTTGCTATTTTTGTGCAGCGGATAAGATTTTTTAATAGTCCGGCCAGTTAATTCATAAAACTGTAATTTTGGCTAAGGTACGTTACGTTACAGGTATGACTCCCCGAGTAAGAACAGTAGTAAACTCGGGGAGTTTATATACCTATGACGTGATAACGAACTGTCACGCATTGCGTAGTCAGTAAGTTGGTACTTTGCAGTTTATATTTACGAGTAGGTAGGTTTCAATTCTCTAGATTGTTCAGTGAGATAAAGTGCGTCGATATAATACGCGGGAGAATTTTATTCATTCGAATAATACCTATATGAAACAGATCAATAAAATATGTCTGTGACGGACGACGCGCTACGGTACGTGTTCTGGTGAGTTCTCGCGTACTCGTAAACGCTATGAAATGTTAATAAATTGCCGCATCCAGTCAAGAGTGTGCTCGTGACTCGGCACGTACGGTCTCTAGTGATTTTGTTATCGGCGGCGCGAGGCGGCACCCCCGCCGACATCCGACGCCGCGCGCCATTACCGACCCCCTCCTGCCCCCGGTCCNNCGCGACACTCATTAGGCCGATGGCGCGAAACCGGCTGCACTCGCTGACGTCGCGCCTTGAATTTTTAGATGCTCACGTGTACATGTGCGGTGTCTGCACGAGAACGAACACTCACACATGCTACCCTCGTGTCTATACTGCGACGTCGGCCTAGGCATTAGGCGGCGACCTAGAGGCAGACGGAATAAACGTTATTAGCCTTGTAAGATACCAAAAGTCAAGTGGACATTGTTATTGAATCAGGTTGTACAGCTGAGATGGAACCGGTCCGTAAGCCTCGTAACACCGGATCCGTTCCGCGGTTGACCGCGGTCATAACAGTTCCGTCCTGTTTCAACGCGGAGCTTTGTCTTGTCGAGAGTTCTTCGACGAGCACATTTACATCTCACTAGTAAGTGAGACTTCAAAAACCGCGCGAAGCACGAGAGAGTAGCTGTCAATTTGTGGCGATATTATAATTATGCGAAGCCGGTAACGGCACCAGGCTAATAATCAATACACACAGACGTTTGCTAATAGTTTGTAGGAATAAAAAAAATACAAAAATATTTAACAAAATGTATGAAACTTAGTATAACTTGATTTTGTAATTAATAAAAATAACAAATAAAATAAATAAAAATATGATACACGTTTCTATATAATTGAAATTATTTTTTGCTGGGAGAAATGATGTGTCATCGATCACATTTTGTGTGCACATTCGTGTGCTTCGTAAAGTCTCTAATGTTCATGGAACATTTGCGCTGTGAGTAGTTCTCATGTGACAGGTGATGCACAGTGCGACTCTTTAACCCTGTTAGGGATAGTAGACATTTACTAATTGTCTAAATTCCTTTTTGTTTGTTATAATTCCACGGTGCCATTGTCATCGAATCAGGATGACAAACCCTCAGCTTGTGTCTGATCGCATGTTCTTCTTGTCCGTTTTCTGTACTCGTAGCGACATGCCTCGTTACCTCACGCCCCGAGCTGCCGATGAGCTCATTTAGGCTACGGTAAAATTGAGGAGAAACACAAGCCTATTAAAAATATATATACTTTATTGTAAATATTAATCTCTTTTTGCAGAATTGCACTAAAAAAGAAAATAATTATTAAAATTGAACAAAATAATAAAAACGTCTTCAGAAATAAAACGACTGAAAAGCTGAACGCAAACTCAGTTCGTACGAAATCACTTTATTGTATACTTAGTTTGGCCATAAATACTGTTAGAATTAAAAATGAAAAAATATTACATTTAAATTTGGTACCTATCATTTTTATACGATTGTTCATTGTGTTTTATCATTTTGGCGCAAATACATTGTACAATATTTTGCGATATTAAAATGAAGTATAGTGATGAAGGGAACAGAATTACTAGCGTTTGTACGAAAAAGGTGGTCAAAGCGGTAAGGGGTCCTGTCTGAAACAAAAGAAATGAAGATTACAACTAGAAGCGTACTTTAAGAGATGACTTAGGACTCGCAGCCTATTAAAAATGACCAGCCAGTGCGTCTGTTATACGCACTGGTCATTTCTTAACTGATACATTAAAGATGAACAAGGTGGTAAAATCTAAACAACTACTGAAGCGGTGTGCAATGGGAGGTCACAGAAAAAATTTGTTTACGGATGAGAATTTTTTACAATTGTGTAACATTTAAACAAACAAAATGACTGTAGTTATGCTGAAAGCAAGAAAGCTTCCTAATTAGTTGGCAGAGTGCAACGTGGCCATTATCCAACTTCAGTGATGGTTTGGTGGGGAGTTAGTTATGAATGCGTGACAATCCAGCCGCTGTTTTGAGTAAACATCTATTAGTGTGCATATACACGCAGGCTGCTTCTGTTGAGTGTGTTATTCACTCAATATTTTCATGGCATTATTCGTATGAAAATATTTAGTGGATAGAAGGCTACCGTACGTGTTCTAAAAATATATGAGCACTAAAATCGTGTGGAACAGTAACGGGACGAGCATAACGCTCGAAGGGTCTTATTTGGCTTACGTCTCTCTCTTCGCTCCGTTCACTTCCGAATCATGTCCGTACTTACGGAGTAAAGTCCAGTCGCGTGTTGGAGCTAACACAGACAGCTTTTGTGGACAAACAGGTAGTCCGTGTGTTACCTCATATAGAAGTCTGCGCCAAATTGCACAAATAAACATCATGTTCAAGCTATTTATACTTACTTTCTCATTTTCACTGACAAACATTCGCATTCGCAAACCTAGCACTAGAGGAGGTGGGAGTAGCACGCGGTACTGCGGCGCGAGTGTCGTCGTCGCCAGCCGTGAGCTCGTGCAGCGCCGAGAAGTAGGTCGCGCCTCCGTGTGGAGATATACGTGCGGCGCTTTGTCAGTGTGTTACCTTCGAAACCGTTCAGAGGTTAGTGTTCGCGTCTCGCCGCGGCGCACTACTCGGTTATACTACGAGGGCTATAAGGTTCTATTTTGTTTGCGCCTGTTCTGAGATCTCTCTGTAATTGCTATCGTGACAGCCGCGAGTGCGGCCGCGCCGCGACGCTCGAGGTCGCTCCTCGCTCGGCCAATGTGCAGATAACGACCCAACCCTGAAACCTTCGCCTGCCGATTCATTTTAATACCTTTTGCAAAATGATAAAGGCCCCTTTTGTGTGCCGTAACGCGGTAAGCGACCCGACCGAGTACTGGGCGATCTTCAGCTTCAACTCCAAAATCTGAGACGAACTGGGGGAAAATATTGATCTAGCAGGTTGTGTTTAAAATTGAAACCAATTTATAAGTTTATACCAGCTCATTTGCCATAATAATTAATGCTTTCGAGTCGCTGCTTCTCCGTCAAATTTCATAATTTGACGAAGAAGCAGATTACACCAATTGCTCGAGATATTTGGCCCATATTATCTGCGAGCTCTTTAGTTGTAGTGCTTAAAACAATAAGGAGGGTCTGGTGGCGCTGGCGGCTGGGCGCAACACGTGTAGAACCGGGTGCTCATATGTAATTAAAAATCTGAATTTGAGCAATCACGTGCCGAGACAGGTATTGCAAACCTAGGTGATGCAGCTACGTAGTTATATTATTTATTGCAATGTTTAGTTTAATTTGTAATCCAAATAGCAACTTGGTGGAAGTCTAGGTCGAAGTGTTAAATTCAAGCGCGTCTAAGAAATCACGTTTTGTGGTTGAGAAATGTGTAGCATTAAATTATACCAGCAGTGTGTCTTAAGTGTGTTGATTTACTACAAACATAATAATTTTAAAACATTACACGTTACCATGACAAATTGAACTTATGAGAGGGCAGCGTCTGCCGTTACAGCTAGTTGTCAATAGTTTCTGCGGCTAAACAAGGATTTAGATATTTATTGACACCTTTTTATCGATTATCAAAGTTTAATATTACCAAAGTTCGCAGCGTGGCGAAGACTAACAAGACACCACGCCAGGCCCAAGGGCTTGTTACATGGAGTATGTCACGTGTTTACCCGGCACAGCGAAGGTGACAAATAACTTATTGCGAGGCAGGTAGTCTTATTATTGCGAGGCAGGTAGTCTTATTATTTTTAATTATAAACATTCATCGTATGAAATACACCGCGTTATCAACTGCAACAATGAGCGCGCGGAACTTAACAGAATGATGTGATTTGAAGCTCGACGATAACGCAACGAAATGTAAACGCGCCACAACAAAGATACGTAACTTTCTCCTGGGTCAATTTTCTGAGAATGGATTATTTACCTGCTCTGTTATTCTTTAAACCCTACGTACGTACAAAGAAGTAAGGCAATGTTTCGTAATCTCCATACAATACGAGTATAATGTTCATTTGACCGTCGGTCCTTCCTTCCGCGAGGGTTGCGATAAAAAATCCATTATTTGAAGTGTACTACAATTGTCTACTTCTAAGAACGCAAAGGTCGTCATTGTCTTAAACGTGTTGTTATCGCGTCGGCTGCGCGTCGCCGAGGCACGTACAATGTGCAAGTAATAAGCGATAAGGCGGACGCGTCCCTTTCAATTAGTTTTTACGAAGATAAAGATTTACGAGGACGGCGAGCCGTGAGGCAACTGTGGCGCGGAGCCATCGCACAGCGCCGCGCGGCGTTCGCGTACCACTATACAGATGTGTGCGTTAGCAGTAGCTTAAGTGCACTCACATAGCACATAACACACCCTCGTGGTTCATTAAAGTTCTGAGGTTGCAAGTTTGAGTAAGAACTTGAGTTGAAAATAGAGAGAGAACGAACCGACCGAGTAATCATTAAGTACAAGAAGAATTTCCTAAATGAAACAGACCAAAGCGCCTGAATGTTATTGGCACATTGTCTACATATTCGGAGGGCTTAATGATATTGAGAGCGGCCTACGAGCTGTGAGCAGGTAGCGCAGCTCCTTTTCAATTCGTTTTTACACATAACGAAGTAACCGTGGCGACCGGGGGGTGGCGGGTGCGGGGCGGGCTGCGCGGGCGGCGGCTCCTACCCGCACGCGCAATGCCGACAGTTCTTTTGTCCCACGCCTCGTCCTGGTTTGTGGTCCGAACTACACCATTCAATGAGCGCCCGTTGGCCATTATCTTATGTCTAACGAAATCAATTTTCCAGAAATTATTATTTGTCTCACATCTGGTTTTATTTAGCATCTTATTTGTTTCACATCGGGTTTTATTTAGCACATTATTTGTTTCACATCTGGTTTTATTTAGCATCTTATTTGTATCACATCTGGTTTTATTTAGCATCTTATTTGTTTCACATCGGGCTTTATTTAGCATCTTATTTGTTTCACATCGGGCTTTATTTAGCATCTTATTTGTTTCACATCGGGCTTTATTTAGCATCTTATTTGTTTCACATCGGGTTTTATTTAACATCCTATTTGTTTCACATCGGGCCTTATTTAGCATCTTATTTGTTTCACATCGGGTTTTATTTAGCATCTTATTTGTTTCACATCGGGTTTTATTTAGCATCTTATTTGTTTCACATCGGGTTTTATTTAGCATATTATTTGTTTCACATCTAGTTTTATTTAGCATATTATTTGTTTCACATCTAGTTTTATTTAGCATCTTATTTGTTTCACATCTGGTTTTATTTAGCATCTTATTTTGGTCTGGTTCAAATAATGAATAGTTTTTATTTTTAATTAATTGTAGTCTACATTTAAGCCAGCGGGCGTGTGGAGAGAACGGCACGCATGTGTGTGGTGGGGCCTCAGACTTACCACATCAGATGTTGTATCCATATGCCTTTTGGTAAATATTATCGCCGTCTACGTGCTGAGTAATTACATTACTACGTCAGTAGCAGTAGATTATACAATGCTTTAATTTATTATTATATGGTGAGCATTTAAACGACATAAATCAAAATAATATACTTATATCAACTATAACAACTTGTTTAGAGCTGGGAAGTCTTAAAAAGTAAAAAATATGCTAAAAAATGTATAAAAACTTTGTAGACATGATTTTAAATTTTTTGCCTCCTTATCAGTGAATTGCGCAGATTATTACGGGTCGCGGCAATTTTAGTAGCGAGCTGTTAATTGTGTATGAATCTTGTGCCGTTACCTACTTGAGACTGCGCGGTCGAGGGTAATGAATATCACCAAACAGCACGTCACATACCGTGGGAATGTTGTTTATCTATGACGTAGAGCTGTCTCTGTTCGTTATTGCTAAACTTGACATGAGAGTAGTTGCAACAAAATGAAAACACCAATAATCAAGGCTGCCTAATTTAATTGACGCTTGAAAGGCAATATAAATCGCGTGGCGTCCATTTATCGAATGCTTCTGATACGGCGAGGCACAATACGCGGAACAGCGGAATTGGTGTCGCGGAAAAACCTTGGGGTAAACGCCGCGCGCAGGTAGAGGCGACGCGGGCACGTAATGAGCGCCGAGCGGCCGCGCGACGGTCACGACGCGGGGCTCCCTGGATGTGCCGTGCAGCACCTACACGTAATACATACAATACACATGATGATTTGGTGCGCACTATGTATATATTTCAGGTCAGGACAAATGTAACTAAAAACTATAAAGCTAAACCAAAATTCTGCCTATGACATTTTAAAGAGCACCGAATGCAGCGCCAATATTTTCAGAAAACACTATGGTCATCCTACGTTCGTAACGGCGTTTTTAAATATCCTTCTGCGTATACCTCACGTGTAAGCATGTATAGTACGTACACAGTACACATGCTTACACACATGTCCAAAATAAGGCCAACACAAGACGAGGGAGTCCATCGGCACATCTGCTGGGATCTTGTTGCAGTTTGTCAGTAGCCAGTGTCCCATTGGAGTTGAAGAGGAAAAGTAGGCAACGCGTCCGTATCATCCATCTAGTTCTGGTAAGAATTATTACAATGTTGATGTCACAATACACTCAGAGTTGTTGTTACAATATTGATAAAATTCTTATCAATATTGTAAGATTGAATATCTAAAATTCTGAAAGGGCAACGAATATCTCAAAGTACATCTGTGTAAACTGTAGAGCGTGCGCGCCTAATGGCGTCGCGAGGAGTGCGGCGCGGGGCGAGGACGGCGGTCGCGGACTGACGGCGCGTACGTGTAAATGATAGTTCGCGTTAGTCACGACAGCCTCCGCGCCCTCAGACGCCCTGCACGAGGACCCTGTGCCTTCACTCGTCATTTCGACTACGTCTTTCTAGAGATAATTGACTTTTGAACTTGGCTTTTATACTGTATGACTAGAGAACATCATTAGTGGAAAGAAGAAGTGTGGGCGAAGGAAGGGTGTTAGGATGATGATAAATTATTATTATGCATTATGCATGATTAGCTGTGTGAGCTTGGATAATTGTGTTCCCTAATGGGGTAGGCAGAGTAAACACATGTCACGATCCTTACATATCTATCTTGCCTCCTGCACTCCTTTCATTACTCTCTGTACTCTAACACACACACGCACACACACGCACACACACACACACACACACACACACACACACACACACACACACAACACACACACACACACACACACAACACCCACACACACACACACGCACGCACGCACGCACGATCGTAAGCACGCACACACACACACATACACACATACACACACACATACATACACACATACACACACGCACATACACACATATACACATACACACACATATACTCATACACACATGCATACACACAAACACACACACACACACAAACACACACATACACACATACACACACATACAAACATACACATACACATACACATACATACACATACACACACACACATACACATACACACATACACACACATACACATACACACACACATACACACATACACATACACATATACACATACACATACACATACACACATACACACACACACACTGTATGTGTATCTCTACAATCGCAAATAATAATAATACCGCTACATGGGCTGGACAGGTAGGGTAGTCCCTCCGCACGGCGCCCCAGGCCGCAAGGCATAAGACAGGGGAGTGCTCTCACCCCCGGACTCGTCGGCACCCGGAGGTGTCTGTGAAGTGAACAAAGAATGAGGCCACAGCGAGCGCGAAGCTTATAGTGTTCGTCTCCAAAAGACCCGCATCACGGCGCGTGGCGTCTTCGTTTATTTCTGCCCGTTGGATTCCTTATGAAATATCACATGTACATAATAAATCTAAAAGCAATGATAATGTTATTGGTCTGAAATGCATGCGCACTCGGTCAACAGACGCAGTCGCTGTGCAAGTTTATTATTCATTTCACAAGTAGGTACTGAGTAGGAACACAAAATGAACTTATTATTATTGAACAGATAAAAATAATACGTTGTAGGTCATTTAAAACTCGACGAAACAAAAATGTGACTAGATTAAGAGAATCTAATATTCCGTCAGTATGTTATTTCACCCCGCCGCTGCGACTGTTGACCCGAAAATAATCGTTGCAGAGACACTGCGGAACAGTCGTCAGTCCAGGGTCGCTTAGGTCCTGCGTTTACATGCGCCCCACCATTGTTGCGTGTTTGTGGCGGTGCGGCTCAGTAGCTTGGGATGCAACCAGGCGAAGCCAATTGAACCGAGGGGGATGCGCTTTGCGCGGAACGGGTGGTGGATCGCTCTTTGTACCACTCTTATAAGAAGAGGGAACAAAAGAGCAATAGGGTGAGACTCTTTTGCGCAAGGGGCGAGGATGGGAACCTCACCCCATTACACTGTCCCAAAGACCCAGATGGCTCTTGCGGTGGTTTTTGTGGTCGGCACTATAATGTGCCGCGAGCCTCACATACCACTGGACCCCACCCAGGGTCAGCGAAGGCGCGTAAATGGGTTTCCCCGCATAAACAAAAATATGCTTATATGAGGGTTGGGCTGCGGTTGCCAATATAGCACCTGTTGTGCGATACTTGTTGCGTGTTACGTTGTTATGCGATTTCTGACTCCAAATAAAGTATGTTTCACTTAGTCTCTATATTCTATTATGGAAATGAGAGTTACTCTACAAGTTAATTCTCGACATCTTGTTACAAATTAGTTGTTGGTAAGTTACACGACTTTACTCAGCAGTGGTTGTGAGGCACCTTTTTGAATATTACAACGAATGTCTTATGAAAATAATTAAATCGTATGGCGAAAGTCGGTTAACGGGAAGAGTCCCATGCGGCTTTTGACCATTTCAAAGAAATAAGATATTTCGCGCACGACAATGTGTTACTCAGACACAATAGGCATGTCTCTAATTTATGAGCATGCTTTACAACAGTGCTAAACTAAAATTTCAACAACTGATGGTATTTCGAGTGAACCATGAACGCACATGTGTGGAGGGTAAGGTCGCTCTACAAGGGATTGAAATAAATCTGGAAAATAGCTCTATTTCCATTACTAGTAATTGTTTACGTATCAAAATTCTTTGTAACATGTCTCACTTGCGTATCGCAGTGGTCAATATATTCTTGTTATCAGTCGCGCTGGCATCGCAATTGCAGACGATCCCTCGTTTATCAGTCGAGTTCAGTGAGCGTGTGAAGTTCAGTGAGCGTGTGAAGTTCAGTGAGCGTGTGAAGTTCAGTGAGCGTGTGAAGTTCATTGTCAACTAATTTGAGCGCGTCGTGATCATTATCATCGGGTGCTTCATCGGGTACCAACAACCGCATGCACTGTCGATCGGTGAATACTGACAGTACTGAATGCGCGGGAGCATCCGTCTAGAAATGAGCCAAATTACAAACGCAGTGGTTAGAATATCAGTACAAAGAGATCATTAATCTCAACACGTTACTGATCTCTTTCTATTGGTATCATAGTAGGGATGAGTGTTGTTCTAACAAGTTGATTAAAACATATGCCACATGGTGCAGTCGGGTATCGCACGGCTACCTGCCACGCTCGCAGTCTCGTTACCCGCCGCGCCGCAAAAAATTGTAACGAAGAGCGTCCGCGGCTCGCCGATCTGTGGAGCCGCGGCGCCGGCGGGGGCTCACAATAATGACCGCCCATATCGAGCGACATTTTGCTTTTTGTGGTAAGGTGACGAAGCGGCCAAACGGTTAGCAGATGGTTAGCACCGGTGCACATCTACAACACCGGGCCGCCTGTAGACGTTCCATCTCTTGCCGTCTTTACACAAACAGTGCTGTGAGCACTACGCAGCAGCCGCAGGATTCAACTCGCTGATGATGTGGAAACTTTTATTTTATAGGGGCTCATCATCATCATCATCATTCCTTATCGGTCCATTGTTGGATGTAGGCCTCCTTCAATGAACCCCAACACGACCAATCTTGTGCTACTTACATGCATCCCCGACCAGTTACTGCACGGAGATCGTCTTCCCGCCGGTGAGGGGAACGGTCGACCTACACATCTTTTTCCTAAACGCGGCCTCCACTCCAGAACCTTACTGGCCCATTTGCCATCTGTTCTTCTGAGTGTGTGACCAGCCCTTTGCCACTTCAGCGAGCTTGTTCGTCGCGTGATATCGGATACTTTAGTTCTCTGCCTTATGACTTCTTCACGAATTTTGTCGGACAGGGAAACACCCAACATAGCACGTGCAATAGCTCGATGAGCTACCGCAAACTTGCGGACAAGTCGTAAATTAAGAGGCCCCCTTAAGCTTCGTAAGAGCTAGACTAATGTCCTTCAAGCTGACGTCCGGAAGATCGCCAGACAAATGTCGTGTCAGTTGTTCAGGGTATCGGGATGAAGAGCGTGAGACGTATATAACTTGCTATAGTAAGCTTCAAGCTCAGATAATGTCTCTGGCTTAGTTGTAATGGCAACCCCAGAATCAGTCCTAACCTTTGTCCGATGACTTCTTCCAGGCTTCTCCACAAAAACCTTCGACCCTCTATTCTGCTCAATCGCTTCGGTGACAGAAGATCACGGCGTGTTAGTTTGCGGATTTGCTTAGAAAGAAGCTTGACATCGGCAGACGTAACTTCTTCGAGTGCTCTGTGTTCCATCGTAAGTCCAAGCGTCTCATCTGAGTTTAGTTGTCCTGCTCGTATACTTACTCTTACATTATCCTTCACCCACGTCCCGCATGCAACCAATCATGTTACTTGACCTCGTCAATTGCCATTGTAGTTTCCGAAGTATCTTTTTTTGCCTTTGCCTAGGTATTCCGGCCTCGAACCGGTTTCTTAGTTGCAGTTGGATTTTTTCGGTACCTACCGTGGTGCGCCGGAAGTTAGGTCCGAGTGTTGACTGTACAGAGAGCCTCCAACCAATCGGTGATCACTTCCGGTTTTTAACCTGTTGATCACGGAGACATCCCTAAATACATGCGTTCGGTCCGTCATAACAAAGTCAATCTCCATGTCCACTTCCTATGGGGCCTCTTCTTGAAATAAGAGTTAATTAAGAAGAGGCCCTCTTCCTTGACTAAGTTCACCAGTATTTGCCCACTGCGATTTCGATTTCCGAATCCATGTCCCAGACTCGATTCGATACAATTTCGTTGGCATTTAAGGTCCCCTATAACAATATTAAAGTGGGCCTTACAGGTGTTATGTAAGGTCTTTGGGACATCCTCATAAGTTGTCTCCACGATCACTTTGAGGCTGCACCTCTTAGAGAGTCAAAGTACGAGCTACGTAACCCTACTCGGCACACTAGAGATTTCGACGATGTTGCCTACGAGGGACTTATTCGCGAGGAATACCACGCCGCCTTGTGATGGAGTGTCGCCTTCCCTGACGTGACCCGATGGCAGATTAGCCATCGGATTTTTCCCAGTTTCACCTCCAGCGCAACTAAATGGTTATCTAATCGAAGGATTCGTCCGTTTTACATAGCGAGGTCAAATCGGTGGTAGCGATCTGCAGCCCGGAGATTCTTAGCACCCCTTGTTCCACCGTTACCGTGGCCGCTACCGTGGCCAGGACTAGTGGAACTACCTGGTACTAGGCGCAGAATTCTGCTGTTGTCGTCCATTTCAGGTAAATGCTTGTAATTGCCATGCTGAGCAGGCGTATAGGCAATCGCAGATTAGGTTTCGGGCTGGCGCCAGTGCTGCCTGTCGCCGGTCCGATTGATGGTACCGCCATCACTCGGCGCGACCGCTGTCCGGCGCGCCCGTCTACTTCACTGTCACTATGAAGCAGATGGAACACCAAACAACCAGGTCGCTGAAGCCTCTTAGATCCTAAGTGGCTATTACCCTTTGACGACTTTTATGTCACCCTGGCCCTGGATTAAGGGTGGGGGTATTCCTTGGCCATTGGACAATCAAATGTACTTTTCCGCCGTACCGCTGCAACACTCAGTAAAGAACGCGTCCAAGCAGATATTAATAAATTTCACATTTTGTATAACAACGTGAAATGCAAGAAATTGAATATTTTTTAGGACTCGGCAGGTAATGGTCGTATGTAGCCACATGTCTGTAGGTCCAGGAGGATGTAGCGCCATGCGTGGTGCATGACACTACATTCTCCTGTGGAACGGAGCTGTGCCGGCACGAGCGGGGAGGTACCTCTCGCTCATATAATACCGCCGCAAAGACATCTTGAATGTCGCGTTTCATGCGGTTTGTGAATAGACGTTGTGCACTTCACGTGGGCACCGAGACACGCGTCGCGTCACGTGGGACGTGGATCGGCTGTCTGCACGCGGAGTGCGGGCGACGTCGCGCGATTTCATTCCTACGGAACTCTTATTTACTTTGGACAATAATTTAGGTAGGATTAATTAGCTGCGCAAACAATGACATAAGCCACACTTAAACTGCATAAGTTCAATATACATGGACAGTGGTCAGAACAGAAGTATAATATACATGGACAGTGGTCAGAACAGAAGTATAATATAAATACATAAACACTGAGTTATTGATCAGGAACCTTACACAGTTGTTCTTTTCCTATTTGAAGCAGTGATCCAAAGACTGATATCTTTGGATGCCAAGTGTTTACAACATATTTATTGAAACTTATTATTATTCGATGTATAGATACTCGGTTACCGTTTAGTTCAGGGTCGTTCGCTTGGCTTTAGACAGAAAATTTGAAGCGGTTTTGCTCAGTCGAGAACAGTCACCTGTACCTATCGTTCGCAAATTATAAAGAAAACAAAAGCCCTAAGATAGAAACTTGTGCAACGCCAAAGCTATATATATCACACTAGATGGGCTCATTGAGGGACGTAGCGTGTGGCCCATTGGGGGGAGGTAGAAAGATTCGATTGCTCGCTTGTCCCCATATACTATAAAAAAACATCTATTGATCACGTTCGGGTTCTGTTCAAGATGTATTGACCTCAACTTCCTTAAGAGCATCAGCGGTAGACTTTATTAAAGACCTTCCAGTAATCGGTGTAAATATTATTGTTTATGATTATATTCCAAAATAGAAATAAGTACTATCAGGGCTTATTTCTATATAATCTAGAATAACGTGAAGCTTGCTTTTAATACCGAAAAATGAGTGAATCTTGTATTGGAAACAGTCCACAGGTAGGGAACAGCAACAAGAAGATGTGACTGGTTTACACAATTGTGCCAAAGCAGCAGTTATTTTTGGGTTGTTTTTGGCGTGAGAATATTTTTTTTTAACCGGGCATGGCCCACCACACTTTCTCGCCGCTGCTACTCCTGAGTGCCCAGGAACGACAGCGGCCACCACTTGTGACCCCTTGATATAATCGGAGGGAGCCCGAGAGAATGCTAAAAACTATCTTGGGACCCGCAACGAATTTAATCAGAAGAAAATAGGAGGAGTAAGAATTGTTTCCAGTTGTTGTCCCCAATCAACGGGAGACAATACGGGATTGCAATGACTTAAACAGTAAAAAAAAAGACGACCGCCAGGTGACGTCCGGCTGCCGTGCACCACGGATATACAAGCCTCACACATGTTGGGTACACGTTATATCTAATTATCAATGAGGGCTTATTGCGACACATTATCTGCTCCCAGTAATATTTATGACGAAATTGTTTGCAAGCGCAACTTTCCGTGTGAATTATTTACACATCCATTATCTTTGGCTCTATTGTGTAGCCGCAACAGCAGATTTAACGACTTCAAAAGAACAACTTGTTTACCTGGCCCGACCACGTTTTTTTGTCTTCACCTTTCCAATAATTATGCTTAGAAACACTTTGTTATTGAATTAATGATCAGAACTTTTACATTACAATTGGGTGCATTTAGACATTGTTCACTGATACAATAGCAGGGGTCATAAAACAGTGTACGGCGGCGGAACATGGGCGGGTGCTCGACATTGACATCCGCAGGTGGTACCGCCAGGTCTGAGGTCTGCTCTACCACACTAACGATGATGAAAACATGTCAAACAAACCACGAACTGTATATTTATATTAGTTCATTATTTTTTATAATAAACAGTTTCAGTGTCGCCGTTGAGGTATCCCAGCTGGTGGCTAATGATGATGATTATGATACCGTATTGGCTAGACGTTTTTGTAATTACGGATCACCTACACAACGACGAGAATATGAGCTCTGCCTCTAGTAGCTCGTCAGTCTGCATTCGGACTTGGGCTGCCTGCGGTCGGCACTCGCCAGTCGGCAGTCGGCGCTTGGTAGTCGGCACTCGGCAGTCGGCACTCAGTAGTCGGTAGCCGTGGGTAAACGCAGAGCATGAAACAATTCATAAAGCTGATTGGCTGGTGAGAAAACAACGTCGCACACACTTTTGGCTGGCGTATTGGGATGGGAAACCTCTCGATCGACATCTAGAGGTTTGGCCATCATACAAAACGGGACTACCTGGAATGCTGCCGTCTCCTATTGCGATGCAGTTAATTTCCTAAAAAAAGACAGCGGAGTGGTTGCAGGTGGGTAGAAGCGCTCCTCAGGCAGAGAACGCCACGGACGCCGGAGTGACACGGACAATCTTAGGCCTCTATGAGCGCCTCGCACTGATGCGAGTTCGACATAACCATCTATGCAAAACCTTGCCGGGATAGCAACAGAGGGGATTTCCACACTTAAAAAAATGATGGTACCTACCTTAGAAACAATAATTTCATTTAATTTTTAATAATGGCCTAACTGAAGTAGAAATGGTCAAGAACCCGCCGTAAATGACTGATCCTCCATTTGGCCGGCCACTTAAATGGGTCTGCTGCCTAGCGCTACAGAATCATCAATAATATAATAATAGTTCGTTGGACCTCACTAACCCTGAGCCGGCCACTCCGGCAATGTTTTGTCGCGATTCGTATAAAGAAACAATAATGTTGTGAAAGTCAAGCTATGAAAGCCACGGCCTAGACAATAATAATAAAACAATAATGACATTCTAGCCGAATTTCGGCTGCAACGGTTATCTCCATTTAGGAGACCCTTCTGCGTATTATAGTGGACAAGCGTTTGCGGAAACCGTTTTTTTCAGACCTGAACTCATGAGGGAGACGCAATACAGCTTGTGTTTGCGCAGACGCAAGTGCAGCACGGACACGCAGAAATCTTGCGCAGGATATGACTGATTGTTGCCTTTTTAATTTAACATTAACCCGATCACAGCATCACAGCGGCTACAGTGCTTGGGGTGGTTATCGACGCAGGTCCGACCTTCGCGCGGCATGCAGTGTACATAGGGGAGAGGGCGGAAAATTGCTTCGGCAAGATCTCGTGGGTATATGTATATATATATATACCCGTGACCACTGACGTGCCCTCGTTTTATCGTTAAGGGACCCTAAAAAGAGCTTGGCAGAGGTCGATAGCACATAAGGCCCCTGCGGGTTCTAGAAACGTTACATAAGCCGCTGAGAGATCGCGGGGCGAATATCGATTGCCCCCTGTCCGCACTATTAATAGATCTCCGTTGCCCACCGCCACGTGTTCCGGTGCCCACTCTGCTAATTGCCTCGCTTCGGAGTTCGCAGCCGATGTCATTAAGTGCGATGTTAGATTGTTTGCTTTGGTTTCGTACGCACAAGTTTAATTCATAATTCTGATATGGCGTACATCAAGTACAGTCGTGCAGTCGTGCAATTGTGTAGTCGTTCAGTCGTTCAGTCGTTCAGTCGTTCAGTCGTTCAGTCGTTCAGTCGTTCAGTCGTTCAGTCGTTCAGTCGCTCAGTCGTTCAGTCGTTCAGTCGTTCAGTTGTTCAGTCGTGCAGTCGTAGAGTCGTAGAGTCGTGCAGTCGTACAGTCATACAAATCCTACCACTAACCCATGGCCCTATCAACCACCATGGTTATACGGGCCGAATCGCGGCAGTGCGCACCCTACCGTCTTTCGGATTCTCTAGTGCCCTTCGGGTGCGCTCGCTTCGTTTTCCTACAAGTTCTTTATTATTTTTCCCACTTCCCTCTAAGTCCTTCTTCCCTTTTTGGGGCGGACGTTACAGTTAGGCCCTCGGTGTCGACCGGTAGATCGTACTGCTATATACTGTTACCGTCCTGGTTCCCTTTTAGTGACTGCCCCCGATTCAGCCTTTCTTCTTTCTCTAGGCCGCTTCTAATCTTGTGACACCTTCGGGCGATATCCCGCAGCAAACGGAAGTTCGCCGCCGTTGCAACGAGGTCGCAGTAGTGAACTAGGCCTTTCCCTCAATTTTGATTCCGTCCAATAAAATCCGACGCGCATCTGAGTACAGAACACTCTCCCATAGTGCATGATGCACGTCCCCCTCCTCGGCATCGCCACAGAACCAGGTCCCTACGGCCGATAAGCGCATCCTACATAGCTCACTCCTGAAACACTCGTGACCCGAGAGCGGCTGAGACACTTCGTAGTCAGGCTCGACCCAAGTTGCCTCGAGCCGTGCCTTCACGTCCGGGAAAAAATGATATAACTTCCTCCCGTGGTTCGATACATCGCAACGCGTCTGCTCTACTATCTCAGCTCTACTGAGTCCACACTTAGGGCCAGATCCTCCATGAGGTCGCCGATACCCGCGACATTTTGCCAAAGCAATTTGCCGCCCTGTCCCCTATATACACTGTGTGCCCTGCGAAAGTTGCGTCGATGACAATCACAAGCACCGTAGCCGCTGTGACGCTCCTGATGGAGCCACTGGCAAATCTGATAGTGGGGGGTCTCTGGAGCTTTCCCCTGATCGACATTGTCGACGACTTGGCGGCCGAAAACTCCAGTCTGTTGAACTCCCCAGTCACCTACCAGACGGAGCTTTTCGGAGCTTTTCAGCTCCAGCCCCGATCGGGCATCAGCTTTCACCAAAATCGTGACATCGTCGGCGTACGCCATGAGCTTCACCCCTGTCGGGAGCGGCAACCGCAGCGAGTTGTCCATGAGTATGTACCATAACGTGGGTCCCAACACTGATCCGCGAGGGCAGCCTATTGATGTTTGCTTTCACGCTACCGTGTGGCCAACGAAGATGCCTACTCTGCGACCGACGAAGTAGCCCGACAACATCCGATAGATGTTTGGCGAGCTGACCCCCCCCCCTTCCGTTTCGCCTTCAGCAGTATCATAGGCCACCGTTATCAAAAACCCCAGAGATATACAAATATATTGTCTGCACATACTTCGACGAACTCACACGGGCATTGTCGAGTATATTCGTCAAGGCAGATACTGTCGACCTACCCCGCGTGAACCGATGCTCGCAGTCCGATATACATGTGGTCAGTTGCAAGGCGCCCCTTAACATTACGCGTTCTAAAATCTTCCCAAAGATTGGTAGAAGCGTGACAGGCCTGTATGCTTTTGGGTCGGTAAGCTGCTTTCCATTGCCTTTCGGCAGGACGACCAGCCTAACTTCCTTCCATACGTCTGGAAAAACGCCCTCTTGGATGCATCGCCTAAACATTTCGGTACTTTCACCCGGCGCGGCGGCCCAAACGTCTTTGATAATGCGAATGGAGACCCCCATCGATACCCGGTGCTCTGTTAGGTAGGCCCTTGACTATTGTCCCGACTACCTCTTTGGTCGGTGGGGGCGCATCTTCTCCCGATGGAGTTAAGACAGCCATAAATCGCACTTGCTGGTGGTACCCCTGTCACTAGACACAGCTACGTTGCCAACTTGACTCTTCCGTGGCGCGCGGACTGCGTAGCGCCGGAGCGCGGCGGGTTGCGTCATCGCAGTCCACGTCGCACGGTTATACTTAGCCGCGATCGATCAACGGCGGCGCTTTCCTCTATTTGTGCCACAGACGCGACGTCGCATCGCAACAAGCCATCGTCGCCACAATACCACAGATGCCACACACACAGCGCGGAATGCTTTTAACTATTTATAATTTGCGATAATTACACAAGATATACTTCGACAGCGTCACCTAATTTTTGTGAAGAATTATGGCGCGTCAGCAGCGGCGAGCTGCAGTTCTGTTCTTACTAGACTTTAATGTGCGCACACACCACTGCACGTACAATACACACTGCCACATAATGACTTACGATTGTATTCTCCGATTCCTTGTGGTATTAGAATAATATAACTAAACACATACATTTCTTCACCCTAGAGAGTGTCCTTCATAATACTTCCAGGTGCAGAAATATCTAGTTGCTATATATAACTGGGATAGCTACTAGGACTGTTCCTGGCCGAGCCTCAGTGCAGCTGCCGGTCACACCAGGATAAAGGGCATGCCCACGTGTGGCCGCTGCGCCGCTAAGTCGTCCGCGGTTCATCGCGTGGCTTGTGAGATTCCGGCGGTCCATCGGCTGGGAGGAGGGAAGTAGGGCAACATATTCTACAATACATTCTATTGTTGTGTTACGATGGTTACTGTCGAATGCTGAATCGTCTTTGCGTCAGTCTTATGCGCAACGACCAGCACGGGACCGGTGGACGCTGATGGTGATCAGCTGGAGGGTCTAACGCAACTAGTTGCAACCGCATCAGCAGTGTAAAGTCCAGTGCCGAGCTTTAATACATATCGAATGAGACTTTTTACAAGGAAATAATTAGCTGGTAACAGGCAACGGCGATCATTTATGAACGTTCAGTACAACGCACAAGGACATGACGAACATCGAAGGTGTGGCAAGGAAGTGACGACCGGACGACCGTAGCCAGCAGTGGTCTGCGGTCATCGCGATACTGTCACGATAGGCCACGCTATACTCCTCGCCTGATCGTATGTTATGCGTTTAATGAATCCCGGTGACCGAAGGGGGAGGGAGGGAGGGAGGGACAGCCTCCCCTTAACAAATGTTAACGTGACCTCGCCGGTGTGAGAATTTGCAGGTTGTGCGGACCCATCCTTCAGGCATAGCCCTTCGTCATGTGGCCGGTAAGGCACGCAAGGGTCCGATGCCGCATTGAGGGAGATGCCGGATTTTGCCACCAAAAAGCTGCCCGTTTGCTAATAGCAATCTGATTTAAGACGGTTTAGCGCTTTGACTCGCCGCGAATATAAATGTCAATATGTGATATTGTCGAACAAAAGTGAGCCGAGTAGATGCTGCGCGGGGTGCGGCGTGGGGCCGACGAGGCACGGTACGTCACACACCGCTAATGCGTGTAGCGCGGGTTTTAATTCCGCCAGCGTCTGCGCCGCGCCACGTGATTCACCGCCTGATGGCTGCGCAGGCGCACATAATCGCGAGCGCGCAAGTGACGAGTTTACGCGATTTCAATGAAGAAAGATGAGATGATATAATACGGAAATGCATGTATGACAAATTTGAAACAGATATTTTATGTATTAGAAAAAAAGACGGTTAAAGATGAGTGAATAAATGCTGAAAAAATTAAAAAATATGCCTTTATTTGATACTAAAATACAAGCACGTTTAGTTTTACTAAAGCGTTTGTTTTGGTACCTAAGGCTGGGGCTGTCCACACACGTTTTTCCGTGTTCGATTTATAAAGTGTGTGTTATTAGATTTATTTCCGTATCAGATACTGAATAGAAGTTTTCAAACGTATGCGCCGGCTTCATTTGTCACTTTTAGTTCCACAGTCAAGGTGCAAAGTTCTCATCACTAGATCGCTCCACCCTTCGATCGACTCCAGAATTTCACTAACAGTACTGCTTTAAAATAAATAAGATATTTACTATTTTCCTTCGTTATCAGGCGACGACGACACGACAAAGACATCACTCCTTGACGTGGAGCCATTCCTATAATTAATATTTTCTTTTAAAAAAATATGAATCGGCGCGGTTGAGCAGAGGGAGATGAGGAGGAGTCCTTTCATGAAGTCTCGTAAAGAAATAACGCAATAGTCAGGAGAGAGAAGGACAAGTCAGGGAGCGCGGCAGGGGCGTCCGCACACTCCACAGATATAACGCAAGAGTCAGGAGAGAGAAGGACAAGTCAGGGAGCGCGTCAGGGGCGTCCGCACACTCCACAGATATAACGCAAGAGTCAGGAGAGAGAAGGACAAGTCAGGGAGCGCGGCAGGGGCGTCCGCACACTCCACAGATATAACGCAATAATCAGGAGAGAGAAGGACAAGTCAGGGAGCGCGGCAGGGGCGTCCGCACACTCCGCAGATATAACGCAATAGTCAGGAGAGAGAAGGACAAGTCAGGGAGCGCGGCAGGGGCGTCCGCACACTCCACAGATATAATGCAATAGTCAGGAGAGAGAACGACAAGTCAGGGAACGCGGCAGGGGCGTCCGCACATTCCACAGATGAACTCAGCGTCGATGGCTTGATGGAGCACACCATCTAATGCTATACGAACACAGTAAAGTGTTAAAAGTATAAAGGATAAAGGATATCTATTTAAAAAGTGAGACTCATGAAATTCTTATTAATATAAAAAAGAAAAACCCTTTAGTAAAACATAATGAAGGTTTACTTCTAATTTCTTCCATGGTTCAAGTCTTGTCGTGGCGATGGGGCTTAGCAACCTGGGGAAGCTAATTGAACCGAGGGGGATCTTTGTACCCCTCTTATAAGAAGAGGGGGCTAAACATCAGGAGGGCTAAACAACAGGAGCTGTTGCTTATGTGCACGGGGCAAGGGGTAAGGATGGGAACCCCATTGCACTGTCCCAAAGTCGGTGGGGTTGCCTTGTAGTGCTGGGCAACCCCATCTGTGAAGGTGGAGTTGGTCCCTTAGGGGGCACCTCACCAAGGGCGGCATTGATGGCACTCGCGGTGGTTGTTGTGGGTATTAGGCACTATCATGTGCCGCGAGTCCCTCACATCACTGGACCCCCACCCAGGCGCAGTGAAGGCGCGTAAATGCGTTTCCCCGCTTTAATAAAAAAAAAGGTTTACTTCTATGTTAAACACTAGTTTAATCAATATTCTTGTGATGAGCGCGCGGAGCGGACCAGGTTCCCTCGGCTCTGCCCGTTGACGCGTCTGCGACGATACGTAATTTTCGCTAAAAACGAGCGCAGCTGTGTCTCAGCCACGAGTGCCCGTACAATGTATCATAGTACTGTTACACACTTGTTTCGGTTTAGAATATACATTTTAGGGAGCTATCCACTTTTGAAATAAGTATGAGCGTATTACTGCCAACAGACAATGCCGGTACATATATAAACTTTATATTATATTCTACTTGCCTACGTAATGCAATACTTACTCTTATAATACTTTTAACATTGCTTTAAACCGTTCAACTCATTCAACTTCAAAGCTTTATTTGGAGGGATGGTTGTTGATCTGCAGGAAACCTAAATTTCTTTAAAGTTTAGAAATTCAGTTTCCTAAAAAAGTTACCAGCAAAGTAAAGGTTAGGACACCTACCATGTTTGGGTTACAATAGGCAACGTACTCACGATGTTCATTTGTTAAAGTGTCTTTCAATAAAACTTTCAATGTAATAGACACATTTTTTCCGTTGTTAGTGTCGTTTCTTCTACAAACGTAGAATAATGCGAAAGTTAAAATTTATAAAAAGGTTTTTGTGTTCTGTCCCAAGGAAGTACAACTTGTAACTTGTGCACGTTTTTGTTTGTACCGTCTTTATGAAAAAGAAAAAAATTGCTATTGACTGCAAAGTCCCTATAGCAATACTGCGGATTCCGCGATGTGTTGCAAGCGCCGCTCGCCGCCGCCAAGACAAGATCAGGTAGAACTAAAATGGTAGTCCTGCACATCAGTGCTGGGATCAGGTTGTGTTCTAATCTAATCGTGAGTTATTTCTGTTCCTGTTGTAACTGTCAACAGTAATTAGTGTGTCCAATATTATATGAAGCGTCCTTGTTTTGTTCAGTTTTTGTGTTCTCATAAATAAAGAGTTATTATTATTGTATTATTAAAAAATCTACCACCTGGAAAATGGCCACTGGGGCGCATTGTAGACAAAGATCCGGCCGGTGGTGTAACGCGTGTTTACGCGCGTTAGTGTAAAGAGTAAAGATAATGTAGTAAGAAGAGCTGTAAACAAACTGTCAATTGCCTGGTAGCACCGACTAATATGTTCAATATTGATCTACTTTGTAATATTAAGTTCTATGTTGTTTTATTAAATTTGGTAAAATCGCTGAGAATTTAAACACTTACCTACTTTAAGCATTATTAATGCATATATATTACATGAACAAAATAATATCTCTTTCTTAATCCGAACGAATTAAACGAATGCATGTAAACTATGTATTTAGACTAAGCTTGTCAACTAAGAACAAATATAAACCTTTACCTGTAAGTAATATTTTAATCTAAAGGAAACGTAATATGTAAAGTTCATAAATTTATATCAAAATCGTAAATCAATTGAGTAAATGTTGTAATACTAAAGTAATTTTTTATTGTCTATGAAAGTACTCGGTCGTCCTTTGGTGGGCGACGTGTTGTGTTCAATGTGTCCTGTTTACCGTTAAGTTATTCTCAATAAAGCCATCAAACCGTTCGCACTGCGTTTCTGTAACCCAGAACCATCAATAACCTAAGCAAGCCAAAGTAGACCAAAACTCATTGTGCAATGGTCTGTTTGAATTTTTTTAATAAAAAGTGTTATTTAATTAACATACAATTTAATTGTAATATGTAAATATTGGTTAAATAAGTTTTCTTAGTTTAAAATGAACAGTATTCTCAATTACATAACTACTATCCTTTTCTCCAATTCGCGACATGAGCAGAGACGTTCAGTTCTGCCTCAAATTCAATCAAAAACAAAAGCTGTGGCAAATGCCCCCCGAGGCGATTTGCCACAGCCCATAGCTGTGCAGCTGCAAAACGCGGCGGACGCGGGCTGAGTGTGTTCGCCACCAGACCGACAGACCTGCCTGCAGCTAACATTCACTCTATTAATAAATGCGAATGTTTGTATGCATGTTTGTTAAATGGCACGTGATTAGGCTCATATCACAACCGAGGATAAGTAAACAATATAAAGTAAGCGCTACCGTTACATCTTGTCTACACAACTCTATAGCGGATAGCTGCACTACCATCCGGGTGCACTGTAGAACTACGCGACAAAACCACTCGCCCATAGCCTCCAAAACGAGCAACACTTCCACACAAGTCCCTTATATTTGTCTAATTTTAATAGTATGTATGTATGTGTAGAATGTCTTATTTTCTTTAATCTATTGTCTTCTTCCGCGTGCTTAACTTAACCAGTTTATTATTGTCATAACAGATGATATCGGGTCGACTACCCAATCTAAGGGATATGACAATTGACAAGGGCGTCAGTTTTTACACATAGCGACTGCCATGGGAATTCTGCAGGCTCCAACCCAGAAAGACAACCAGATACAATCCTGGATATTTGACACAATAAAAGGCCTAATGGCCTGGATTAGGATCGTAGAGGTCAGCCGACAGTTGCAAACGGGTTTCACAACATTCCGAAATTGTGCCTACTTCTGTTAGGAAGACATTTCAGGATTATATTGCAGGCATTGAACATTTCCCTAGCGTGGCTCAGGCCTTGTCGTGGCGGTGGGGCTCAGCAGCCCAAGGTGCATCGAGACGCCTTGGGCGTTTGAACCGAGGGTCTGCCCTTTATACCCCTCTTACAAAAAGAGGGGGTCAACACGAGATGGAGGCGCTCTTATAAGAAGAGGGGACAAACGAGCACGGGAAGGAGGCGCTTTTGCGCACGGGGCTATGGGCGAGGATGGGAGCCTCACCCCATTGCACTGTCCCACAGTTAGTGGGGTTGTCCTGTGGTGTGTGGCAACCATTCTGTGGAGGAGGCGTCGGTCCCTTACGGTACTGACTCACCGTCGAGGTGCCCTGATGATCTGTAGTTCCGGGGCACCTCACCAGAGGCGTCACTGATGGCACTCACGGTGATTTCTTGGGTAATCGGCACAATATATGCCGCGGCTCCCACACAGCACTGGCATTTGCATACGTAACGTACACTATCATCATGATTAGAGTGCCACTGGTGACGGCGACGAGCCCCCCGCGGCCAGCGGCCCGCCGCCAGTATACAGTGCGGCGCGCGGCGGTATGTTAGTGGGAGATCAGTTAAGTACGGGTCACGGCAATGTTAGTAGCGAACTATTAGGTTTCAAACTTGTACCGTCAACTCTTTGCGACTTCTTGGTGGAGGCTGAGAAATATGAACGAACCGCACCTCACATACTGTGGGAGTGTCGTCGTTGGCATGAGGAGCGAGGCAGTTTTTGGCATTCCATCGGCCTCCCTACGATCATATGAAAGGGTCGCAAGTGGTGGCGGCTGTCGATCCTGGAGACACAGGAGTAGCAGCGGAGGGCAAGTGTGGCGAGCGAAGCGCGTTAAATAGGACATAGTTAATTAGGTAGAGCTTAATATAGCACGTGTTTTTAGAAATCAGCATTTGGTATTTCGGTCTAAATCATATTTACGTAATTTATCTTCGTTTAACCTATTGCTTTACAAAAATACAAGATACTATTGAATATTGCATGACCGGGCCGGCACGACCGGGGAGGTACCTCCTGCAAACATAATACCGACGTGAAGTGACATCTTCTGTATCGCGTTTCGTGCGGTTTGTGATCAGCCGGGTTGG
>JAFELO010002548.1:144651-158040 GCA_017140195.1 Eumaeus atala
ACAAATACATATTTACAGGGAGACATTTAATCTGTTACGAAATTCCGATATATTCAATATTTACGCGACCCGTAAATGTAACGAATACATAGATTCTGTAGACGTTTTAGTTTATTTAAAAGCTCTTCCGTCACATCTAAAGGCGTCCGCTTAACCCAGAACAAGAAGTAAAAGAGATTGTGCTAAGGGAATTTTAGTAGCGAAACGTAGAAAATTTTCCAACCTCTGCAAGCAAGGAGTAGTGCAATCTCTTACTCACTTCATTTACGTGTACGGACCAAGACAAATACAAGTCAATGATTATATCAAGTTTTTGACACTATTACTGACTCTATGACAATGACATTGTACGTAATTTTATTCAAAGAGTTCAGATCAATCCTAGTATGTAGTTGCTTACTACCAATGAGTATGGCCTGTGATTTTTTTGTGTTGACGAGGAGACCGTAAGTGTCAGCCTATTCCTTTATATTGTAGGACACAATTTACGACATTTATAGCATCAGCTATATTATTTTATGTAGAGTGCGTGTAAAGCTGCAAATCATCTGCATATAACTGAAAAGACGAGGAAATTAATACGGATATGTCGTTAATAAATACCGCAAACAGTACAGGTGATAAGAGTCCCCCTGCGGAACCTGGATTCACCTGGCTATCCTCTCATTTTCCTGGCTCTTACAAGTCATTGTCTGTCCCCCGCTTTGTCTAGGGAGGGCAAAAAAAAATGGCGTTGCTCCTTTTAAATAAAATGATATACAATCCATCCAGTTATCGATGAAATTATTGTACAAGCAATAAATTTAACGAAACTTGAAAATTTACGTTCAGGAAAATCCGAAGGGCCGTGTGTCATAGTTGCTTTTTGCTGTTTCCTCCGGCCGATGGAAATGAGTTTTGTGATGATGTCTGCACCGGCGGCGGCGGCCTGTTTGTACAGCGGGAGCTTATTAGCTGAGCCACTCTGGCGTGCAGCGTGCGGAGCTGCACGTTAATAGATGACATGACAAGATCACGGAGTGCCACGTGACCGAAGCAGTCATCAATTAGAGCGAATATGTTCTGGGCATGGAAAAGTAGGGTAAAGTTCATTTTCATGAACTTAAACACTAATCGGAAGCACTTCCAATGAAAATACATCTAAATGGTAATTTACAAAAAAAAAAAAAAAAAAAACACAACAAGCACTAAGTAAGAGATAGCTAACATCACATTATACAAGAAATATTTGTATTTATTTTTTCAAAGAATATTAATTCAAATGACCGCTTCATAGTTGGAAAGAGGGCGACTGAAGGCGCGGCAGCGCTTGCGTCGTGAAAAATAGACTCATAAATGCCACAATTAGGCTGTACAATAAATTTATGCCAATACAATAAAATACTTAAAATACTACTCGTATTTGAAATTAACGTATTGAGTTACGTCGGAAGTCGGAAGTAACAAGATCTATCCTGTTAGCTACACATTCCTATTCGTAAAACGAACTATGTATATATACATATATAACACTCACTTTTACTTTTACACGTTTATTCTCAGTAATACGTTACACAGTTCAGATTATACACGTTAAATATCTCCGCAGCGTTGGTATGAATTTACACGGGGCCTGGGTAGGCTAGATCGGAGATTTGGCTCCCTACTAGCGGGTTCATCTGCGTTCCGTTAAGACACACACAGTCGGTGACCACCGCCCTGCTGAGATCGAACCTGGGCGGTTTGCTCTTACCGGGTGAGATGCCATTCGTCAACTCCAAAGGGCCCGCCTGGCTGAGCCGCCGGACGGCGATGATGAGAGGAAGTATCATCTCATCAGAAGGAGTATAGGATCTAATGAAGAACCTGCACTCGAAGAGGGCCCCCGTGCTCGATGTAATTACAAATAAGGCGCTAAAACAGCTGCCACCCGTTATTATAAGCCTTTGCTAAAAACAGCTAAGTAGCTGCTGCTTTTGAATACCGTAAACATGTGAAACAAATTCTATGGTATTTTTTGACCGTAATTCGTATTCTCAATATCCAAAATTTATTCCGCAAAAAACTCATCATTAGTTGAGGACCACCTTGTATCGTTTTTATATGAGGATTTGCCACTATTAGTTGACTAAGGTGATTTTTTTGTAGCCGTTAGTATGATGACATATTTTCCATCATAGTCCATATTAGATTCACTTAAACGTCCGCCAACTCTTAATATCCCATTTTTACTCCAAAATGGACAAAGAGTGTAATGTTATTTCCTGTCTTTAAGCATTGTATCTCTTCAGCAGGCTCAATTCCTTGAACTTGTTTAATACAAACATATAAGTAAATTTCCATTTCATTTGGTGTTATATGATTAGGAAATAATTTATTTAATTCTGAAAATCTTTTCCATTCAAATCTAATTTGCCTGTCAATTACCATATGTGATTTAACTCTCTCTTCTTCCTGTCTATCAATGGCATCATGCATCTTTTATTTTAATGACTCATTTAGATAGCCAATTTGGACCATTCCTCCAATGTGTATAGTTTTTTAAATCCATCGGTTCCAATCCTCTGGAGGTACAATCAGTCGGATCGGATTGAAGTTAATGGACACATTGCTCATAACTCATTATTGTTAGAATGTAGGATACTCTATTGCTGACTAATATTAACCTTTTGTTCACATGTCCCCGTAGCCATGCTAGTACGATGGCTGAGTCGATGAGTGATGATGAGTTGAGTGAGGTTAGTTTTGGGTATACCCATTACTCGTGACACACACAAAAGCTTTGCTGCTAATCTTGCTCCGCAAAGTTCTAAACTTAGTATTGATAGTTCCTTCTCAATAGGTGCAACTTGAGTTTTCATTACCATTTTATCATAATCAGTCCTTATCTGTCCACTGCTGGTCATAGACCTCCTGCAATGAATGTTAAGACGACTGTTCTTCTGCTACTCGCATCCATCCCGAACCTGCTACTGCACGGTGATCGTATTCCCACCTGGTGAACGATGACCAACACTTCTTTCCGGACCTTATTGGCCTATCTGCCATTTGTTTGGAACCTTAGTTTTGGAAGTAACTAATTTCACAAAAGTCTGATTGTTCTCGTTTACCAATCTAAGATATATTACAGCTGCAAAGGCCACATCAGATGCATCAGAAAATGCGTGGAGCTCTAATTTAGGAGCTTTTTTACGACCCAGCCACCGTGGAATCAAAATATGTTTAATATTAATCAACTCAATTCTGTAGTTTAACCACTCTGATAATAGATCGTTTGGCAATTCATCGTCTCATTCAAGATGCATTTTCCATGACTTCTAAATATAAATCCTAGCAGTAACAACTACTGGGGAAATCCATCGAATTGGGTCATAAAGTCTATCTGTATCTGACAAAACTTTTTGTTTTGTAATAGGCTGTTTACATTCACTTAAATTAACAACATACTTGAAATTATCTGTTGTCCTATCCCAGCCAATTCCTAGAACTTTCAGCATATTATAACTTATAATTGTAACGGACTTCTCAGTGCTTAACTTATATTTCTCAATGTAGTTTAACAGTTGTGGATTTCTGCTACTCCATTTTTGAAGCTCAGATTCCTCAGACTTCATTAGTTTATTCATATCCTCGTAAAGATGTAATGCTTGTGACTCTGTCATCAAATCATCGACGTAGTAGTCATGTAAAGTAATGTGTGCTGCTACAGGAAAATTATCCTTTTCCAGATGCGTTAAGATTTGTAGGGATTACACTGCTAGATAAGGCGCACAGGCAGTGCGAAATGTTAATGTAAATAATGTATAGCTCTATTGAAGACTCAGGACTTTGTCTCCATAATGATCTTTGGTAGTGCGTGTCATCCTCGTGAACGTATACTTGCCTGTACATATTAACCAGGCCCGCAATTATAGCTCCTGGATGTTCTCCCATCTCAGTTAGTGATGACGGAAATCCTATTGGAGCTTAGGACCTGTCATAAGATCGTCGTTAAGAGATACATTATTAATCCTCTTAGTCGATGCGTTGAACACTACTCTGTCTTTGGTGGTTTCTTTATCTTCTCTCACTAATGTATGATGAGGAAAGTAGACGGCATTTGGATTGTTAGCATCACTACAGACTCGTTCTGTATGCGTTAGACTCACATATTCGTCCAAAACTATGTTGTACTCGTTTAAAAGTAGAGGGTTTCTACTCAATCTCCGCTACATTGCTCATAATTTGTGTAATGCAATGTAATATGACTGGTCAGTCATATTATTATCGACACTGTAGATCTGATGTTTTAAAAGGCAATCTCACAATAAATTTTCCATAGTCTCTTCTTGTTGTAATTTCTAATATACCTAGTAGTATATCTATTATTGCTAGCCTTGGAAATTCTGGATCTGCAAGCGGTATGGTTTTCAGCTCAAGTCAATCAGGGATACATACTCGGCTACTCGGCAACAAGGAGGCAAGCGACCTAATTACATGTATCTTTTTTCATGTTCATGACGAGATTCAATTTTATTACTAACTGTATATTTTATATTTAATAGAGCCTCTTCCAAACCAGATACCATACCACTTATAGTTATTCTCCTTAGACCTAGTCGCTGCACAGCTTTTTCGCTTTTGAAAGATGCTTGTGATCGAGCAAAGCTCTGATTAGACATGAAACATTTTGGATTTAGATTTGACAATTGCTATGGCTAATAACACATTAAAATTGTTTTTGATTCTCCACTTGAATAACGTGCTAGTATTGGTGTATTATTCTCCATAGATGTAGTCTCTCCCTCACGTTGTCTTGAATTATTGTAAACATCTTTGACCTCTTTCTCAAATTGTAGCAATGTGTGATGCCTGTTACTGCACTTACCACAAGTTGTATTTTGGTTACATTTGTTTACAGGATGGTGCAAGGCAGTTCCCCACCATGGTTCAAGCCTTGTCGTGGCGGTAGGGCTTAGTAGTCTGGGGTGAACCCAGGCGAAGCCAAAGTGAACCGAGGGGAATCTTTACACCCCTCTTATAAGAAGAGGGGGCTTAAAGATCAGGAGAAGGAATCGCTCTCGGTACCCCTCATAAGAAGAGGAGACCTAAGAGCAACAGGAGGTGGCGCTTTTGCGCACGGGGCAAGGGGCGAGGATGGGAACCTCACCCCATTGTACTGCCCCAAAGTCGGTGGGGTGGTCCTGTAGTGCTGGGCAACCCCATCTGTGGAGGTGGAGTTGGTCCCTTAGGGGGCTGACTAGCCGTCGAAGTGCTCTGATGATTGTTGTTCCGGGGCCCCTTACCAAGGGCGCAGTGCCGCCCGCTCGCGGTGGTTTTTGTGGGTATTTGGCACTATCATGTGCAAGGGAGTCCTACACACCACTGGAACAAAAAAAAATGTTGCAAGGCAGTTGAAACATAGCTTTTTACACTGTGCGATTTTCTGTCTCTCCAGCACCGGTAGATTTTTGTACTCATTGCAGTATAAAATGTTGTCCATTGCATAAAACAAGGATGGCGCAGATGTATGGTTTTTCACGTTAATTTTAAGCACTCAATGAAATGATTTGTTTTTCATAGATTGTGATACTGTTATCGTTTGGAAATTGCTCTTAATCGTTTGCTTACTCGTATCAAGAAACACCAATGTTTTAAATCGAGTCTCAATAAATTGTTGTAATTGTAGCCATGTGGGTAAGTCATCTGCTATCGATCTCACAAAATTTTCTCTTTATTTGAGCGATTCATTATCTTTTTGAAACTACTACATGAATCATAACTACATCCAACTGTTCTGTACTAATATTAAGATTGTTAAGGGCTTTCAAACAAGATGTTGTTGAATCTGATAGTTGTCTTATGGCATTTGTAGATTCATACCATATAGGCTTCTGCCCAAATAACATGTTCATGACTGTGTGGCAGTTATATATCTTGTTATTGTATCGTTTAGTTAATTGTTTCCATGCTTCAATATAGTTGGCTGATGTTGTAGGCAAATTTATAAATAGTGTTTCGGGTTCTCCTGATAAAATTTATTTCAGGTATGCAGTTTCTGTATATATTTTTATACTATGTACTGTATGTATTAGTGACACAAACATAGATCATATCATAAGTCATAAAATGATTGCCACTCATTATATTTTCCAGAGAAATGCGGAAGCTGTTTTCTTGGTAACTGCACCTCTGAGCTGTTTAATTTCACATTAAACATGGAATGTTCCTTTGGTTTTGTTGTTGGTGGCTAAGTGCGCGATTTGCTAAATTTATATCTTCATGTAAAAGAGCTTTGTATTCTATGAACAATTCTTGAAAATTATCTTGCATATCATCTTGGCAATAGGTTAACTCTTTCATTTGAGCCTCTGTCAAGCAAGCGATGATTTCTAAATGATATTATTTTATTTAAAGCTTCCATTCTAGTCGTTTAGTAACCGAGTTTAGTGCGCGTTTCTTTGATTCAATTTTTTAAGGTACGCTCAGCTTTAACCAGTTGGTCAAATAATTCTTGTTGACCTTTTTCCATTATTATGTTTGATCGACCACAACGTTGTTATTATATTATATTAATTACATTTGACTACTTACTATTTATAGTAGGCAACTTAGTAGACAGTGATGGTATAATGTCCATTTTGACAATATTAGAAGTAGTCACGATTTTTCTAAATCCACTGAATTATAGTACGAAATTTAATAAGTGTTTTCACTCACGGTTTTGTGGTCCAAATTCTTATAATACCGTTCTATCCAGTACCGCACTATTGCATTGCACTTTCAGTATCTTGATCCTAATAGTTCGCACAGTATTTACTGCATTTCCTTTATCTTCTCAGTTTCGGCACCATAATTTTAAATGATAACGCTCACATTTACACGTTAATTTTCACTAACACGTTACACAGTTCATAGTTTACACGTTAATATCATTTTCATTCTCTTGAAACTCTTAAGAAATTGGATTGGCCCAACCTTCGTCGCGTGTGAGCGTGTTTCCTGTACGCTCGTGACGACTACTCCCGGCTATACCTACGCTTCCAACTTACATTTGCTGTGAAGTTATCACAACCAAGCGGCAATTGCCACCCGGTTTTGTAGGCCCTGCCATCTACTTCGCAGCTGCCGCGTAAGCCAGCGCGGGCGCTGAGTGATCACGTGGAGGTTGCCCACGCCTAGTTTGCTATTCTATTTGAATCTTCGTGTCGTCTTGTGAAGTCCGCGTGCCATCATCATGGAGCGCGACCTTCCTCAGCCAGCACGTCCGCAGAGCATGCAGCTCACGCAAAGGACGTCTAGATTTTTCGAGCAGATCGAGAAGCAATGAAGGCGAACCTACCTCGAGAGAGGTACAGACGTCTAGTCGACCTCATTCGAAAGGGCGAGCTTCCTCCGTCTAAGGGCACCTCAGCTTCGTCGTCCGTGCGCGGCGACACCCCAGTGAGCAGCAGGGACCCCGGTCCGATCCCGTCAAAACCAGCACCGACCGCCTTAGCAACGCCAGAGCCGTTATGGCCGTCGCAGCCCCGGTCGCGGGGCTGTGCCTTCTTCGGCACGGATCGCTAAGACACCGCGACATCCGCCGCTGGTGGTCGAACGCTGCCGAACTGGGTGAAACACTTTGCAGAGCTGCGGCGCCTCAGAGGAAAAGCTCCCAATGCACGCCCTGTGGGGCGGGGCGTCAGATACCTGCCACGCGGCGAAGACCATTACCGCAGTATTCAGAGGTACCTGTGCGACCTCGAGCGTAACGAGGAAGCCGCGTGACACTCATACTCGCTGCCCAGTGAGAAACTAGTGAAGTTGGCCATACGGAGCCTCCTAGAAAATACCAACCGAAAAGAGATCAAAGCGGAACTGGAAAGGCTGGGGTTCGCGCCGGAGTGCGCCCGCCAGATTTGGGCCAGACAGGGACGGATGGTATGCATTTTCATGGCCTCCCTGCGGCGCACCAGAAATACCATCCCGGGGATGTAAGAGATCACGGAATTTCTGAACATCCCCGGGATCCACATAGACGCCTAGCTTGGCCACAAGGGGGCCGCGCAATGTCACCGGTACCAACAATTCCGGCACTCAAGCGCCCACTGCCACCGCCGGCTGGTTTGCCTATGGTGCGGAGGAGGACACTCCGCCCGTGACTGCCCAAGACCGAGAAGCAAGCCGGCTACCTGCGCTAACTGCTTCGAGAATCACCCAGCAAACAGTCGATCGTCTCCGGTGTACGTGCGCGAGGCGAAGAATCGCCGAGAGGGGATGGGCACGAGCCGCCGACCACCACAGGCAGCAGCGCCGACCGCAGCTGACGACGCCCAACTGCCGCCCGAGGTACACGAAATGCCTGCGCGCCCCTCGCCCATCTCACTCTAGCCCCGGCCTGTGGTTGCATTAGGCGATTTCTTCGCCGACCTTAGTAACGGCGTATTCATTACCACCGCGTTGAAGAACGCGCTACCAAGCCTCCTCTTGTTAATACAGGAAATTCTCACGTCCCTGCAATTCTGCGTCCTTAGCTGGACTCACTACTAGCCCCACTTCGAAGGGATATCGCCGGTATCACCTCACTACGTGTACCGTAATAATAGTGCTCGTGAATACCGGCGATCCCGATGTTCATACATTTCCAGACAGGCGAGTTTGAGCCCCCCTTGGGTCGGCTGGATGGTGCGTAAAAGCATTTCTCCTGCTAAAATATAATAAACACCGCTCGTACCGGTCGAGCGTTGAAATCTCACATATAGTGACACAGTTATAACACACATGACAAATGACAAACTCACACGGCACTTACGGGAATATATATATATATATATATATATATATATATATATATATATATATATTAGTTGTAAGTAGGCGTGAGTATTCGGACGAGAGAACATTTACACACAGCTATGCACATTAGTTTTACAATAAATGTATCTCGTCCGTTTAATTAAATCAACATTGCACTCACTCCTCCGAACACGTAACTCTTTCAACTATGTGAACTGTTCGCCGCTCTGTCCTATACTGTCCCATGTTCACCATACTCTCTTACAAGCTAGCGCTCGGAGTTGTGTCAGGGTAGACGCCGGTGTCTAATGGCACCGCCGCTGGCGTCGGATCACAGCGAATAGCGTAGTCAATAAAATGACAAATATAATTATATAGATATACGTGTAGAAGTTATACTGACAGCTGCGCACATCGCGGCCGCCATCCGGTATACAGCCTTACGTAAGCTTGCGAGTGAATTAGCAGTTTGGGCTAGTAACGGCCGGGCGGGCGGGAGTTTCGCCGCCTGTCTCCACGGTTTATTGCAGTCGTGACAACCGGGCAACTCGCACACTTAGCCACCTGGCACGGCACATGCCCACGGCCACCTCATTTCGCTGTTCCTGCAATTGCATATACGTATGTGTGCCTAGCCGTTTGCGTATTGGTCCTTAAATAATATGGGTTCTTTCCAGGCAGCAGTCGGATCCGGCAGCAACACACACATACCGAATTCGATGCCAACTGACCGGATCCGGTAAGCACGTCCGGTGAGCGGGTTCGGTCCAATCTAAGACAGAAGTACCAGCTACTTTACGTCAGATGTAAAAACATTGCAATGAATACTTCGGTCGTACAACACGCGCAGGCGGCACCACGTGGCGGCTGGCACACGCAGTAGCACGTTTGGTTGGAGTAAGATTAACAAAATACCCAGTCGGGCAGACGACGGCGACGCATCTGCGCATGCTTCCAATTATGATGGTACAGATGTTTATGCGCTTCCGAGTCTACTTAACAATAAGTCCTTGGTCACCTAACCAAATTAGATAACATTTCATTAGTAGCAGTAGTAGTTGGATACTGTCCTCACTAGGGATTGCAATCTGGTCTCATTTTGAAACTAGGCACTGGCCGGATGAGATCGGTCTTCCACCTGTCATTCCTCCCTGACTGGGGTTTCTTTTTCACTTCTAACAATATAAATTTATTTGACATAAATTTTCAGAAAAGGAAGTTATTATTTCTCACCTACAATAGACTTAATCACAAATTTACTGTAAAACAATTGAAATCTCAAAAAGAAAAACCACTAGAACATTTTTTTGATAATTTTCAAAATAAGACCGGATTGTAATCCCTAGTCAGGACCAGCATCCGATTACTAGTAACACTACTGCTACTAATGGAATATTATTTAACTTAGTTATGTGACCAAGCACTTATGGGTGAGTAACCTTGGAAGCACATAAACATCTGTACCATCACAATAGGCAGCATGTGCAGATGCATAGCAGAGGTCTGCCCGACTGGGTAGTGGTGCGCTAATCTTACTCCAACCACTGACTGTAGGTAGTGAGGTGTAGGTGCCACTGGGTGCCAGCCGCCACGCGGTGCAGACTGCACGTGTTGCATGAGCATGACACCTCAGCTAACTGTAGGTAGTGCGGTGTAGGTGCCACTGGGTGCCAGCCGCCACGCGGTGCCGACAGCACATGTTGTACGAACTTGACACCTCCGCTGACTGTAGGTAGTGATGTGTAGGTGCCACTGGGTGCCTACCGCCACGCGGTGCATACTGCACGAGTTGCATGAGCATGACACCTCGGCTGACTATAGGTAGTGAGGTGTAGGTGCCACTGGGTGCCAGCCGCCACGCGGTAACGTCAGCACATGTTGTACGAATTTGATGCCTCCGCTGACTGTAGGTAGTGAGGTGTAGGTGCCACTGGGTGCCTATCGCCACGGGGTGCCGACAGCACATGTTGTACTAACTTGACGCCTCCGCTGACTGTAGGTAGTGAGGTGTAAGTGCCACTGGGTGCCTACCGCCATGCGGTGCCGACAGCACATGTTGTACGAACTTGACGCCTCCGCTGACTGTACGTAGTGAGGTGTAAGTGCCACAGGGTGCCTACCGCCACGCGGTGCAGACTGCACGTTTTGCATGAGCATGACGCCTCAGCTGACTGTAGGTAGTGAGGTGTAGGTGCCACTGGGTGCCTACCGCCACGCGGTGCCGACAGCACATGTTGTACGAACTTGACGCCTCCGCTGAGTGTAGATAGTGAGGCGTAGGTGCCACTGGGTGCCTACCGCCATGCCGTGCCGACAGCACGTATTGTACGAACTTGACGCCGCCGCTGACTGTAGGTAGTGAGATGTAGGTGCCACTGGGTGCCTCCCGCCACGCGGTGCCGACAGCACATGTTGTACGAACTTGACGCCTCCGCTGACTGTAGGTAGTGAGATGTAGGTGCCACTGGGTGTCTACCGCCACGCGGTGCAGACTGCACGTGTTGCATGAGCATGACGCCTCAGCTGACTGTAGGTAGTGAGGTGTAGGTGCCACTGGGTGCCTACCGCCACGCGGTGCCGACAGCACATGTTGTACGAACTTGACGCCTCCGCTGACTGTAGGTAGTGAGGCGTAGGTGCCACTGGGTGCCTACCGCCATGCCGTGCCGACAGCACGTGTTGTACGAACTTGACGCCTCCGCTGACTGTAGGTAGTGCGGTGTAGGTGCCACTGGGTGCCAGCCGCCATGCGGTGCCGACAGCACATGTTGTACGAACTTGACGCCTCCGCTGAATGTAGGTAGTGAGGTGTAGGTGCCACTGGGTGCCTACCGCCATGCGGTGCCGACAGCACGTGTTGTACGAACTTGACGCCTCCGCTGACTGTAGGTGCCAATGGGTGCAAGCCGCCACGCGGTGCAGACTTCACGTGATGCATGATCATGACACCTCAGCTGACTGTGGGTAGTGCGGTGTAGGTGCCACTGGGTGCCAGCCGCCACGCGGTGCCGACAGCACATGTTGTACGAACTTGACGCCTCCGCTGACTCTAGGTAAGTGAGGTGTAGGTGCCACTGGGTGCCTATCGCCACGCGGTGCCGACAGCACATGTTGTACGAACTTGATGCCTCCGCTGACTGTAGGTAGTGAGGTGTAGGTGCCACTGGGTGTCTACCGCCACGCGGTGCAGACTGCACGTGTTGCATGAGCATGACGCCTCAGCTGACTGTAGGTAGTGAGGTGTAGGTGCCACTGGGTGCCAGCCGCCACGCCGAGCATTCTGCACGTGTTCTACAATCTTGACGCCTCAGCTGATTGTAGGTAGTGAGGTGTAGGTGCCACTGGTTGCCTACTGCCACGCGGCTCCGACAGCACATGTTGTACGAACTTGACGCCTCCACTGACTTTAGGTAGTGAGGTGTAGGTGCCACTGGGTGCCTACTGCCATGCGGTGCCGACAGCACGTGTTGTACGAACTTGACGCCTCCGCTGACTGTAGGTGCCAATGGGTGCCAGCCGCCACGCGGTACAGACTTCACGTGATGCATGAGCATGACACCTCAGCTGACTGTGGGTAGTGCGGTGTAGGTGCCACTGGGTGCCAGCCGCCACGCGGTGCCGACAGCACATGTTGTACGAACTTGACGCCTCCGCTGACTCTAGGTAAGTGAGGTGTAGGTGCCACTGGGTGCCTATCGCCACGCGGTGCCGACAGCACATGTTGTACGAACTTGATGCCTCCGCTGACTGTAGGTAGTGAGGTGTAGGTGCCACTGGGTGCCAGCCGCTACGCCGAGCCCACTGCACGTGTTCTACAATCTTGACGCCTCAGCTGATTGTAGGTAGTGAGGTGTAGGTGCCACTGGTTGCCTACCGCCACGCGGTGCCGACAGCACATGTTGTACGAACTTGACGCCTCCGCTGACTTTAGGTAGTGAGGTGTAGGTGCCACTGGGTGCCTACGGCCATGCGGTGCCGACAGCACGTGTTGTACGAACTTCACGCCTCCGCTGACTGTAGGTAGTGAGGTGTAGGTACCACTGGGTGCCTACCGCCACGCGGTGCCGACAGCACATGTTGTACGAACTTGACGCCTCCGCTGACTGTAGGTAGTGAGGTGTAGGTGCCACGCGGTGCTGACTACACGTGTTGTGTCTGCGTGACTCTGTTTGATTGCACAGGGCGCGACGAAGTCGATTAATATATTATCTAATATATGTACGTCATTTTATTCTGCTACTGCACTTTTTACGTTATACTTTTCTTCAAAGAAATCTTATTGAGGAATGTCACAATAATATAGCATTTAATTAGTCTTATTTTATGCGGATCATGTAATTTTGATGACATTTTAATGCCGAAATGTCAGAACATGTTGGAGAAACTAAATGGTGGTTATTTGCTTTTGTATCCGTACTACGGCAAATGGAACTCTTTCTTTATCTTTTGTTGTTCTGTTGTAGTATAAGGTGAAGGTACATCGTTGGACTGTCCCAGTATTTACCTCGGGGCTGTAAACCCTACACAGATGTAAGGCGGCTTCTATACTGCACGTGTTAATTGTAGTTTGTAGGCGCGGGCGCGGGCAAGAGGCTAGCATGGCGTAGATTCGGCAGCAATTATTGTCCGTCAGCTGGGACGGGGTGGGCAGTA
>JAFELO010002549.1:0-16336 GCA_017140195.1 Eumaeus atala
TGTTCCCCAATTATTTTAATATTTTTAACGATATCTGCACTTATAGTAACTATTTATGTTCACGGTTTTGTCGCCTGGAAGTCTACGTTAGAAGCGTTTTTTCCACGTATACCTAGATATAATAGGAATTTTACAATAAACAGCAGTAAATAGTATTTTATCATATAGTATTTGTAGTTTTATATTGAAGGCGACGTCAATCATCTGCCAGAAAGAAGAACTGAAGTGAAAACGTAAAGTTGTATTTATAGCTATTGTTGTTGGATATGCGTCGCATATTAAAAAATGTTCGACGCGTCTAAGGAAGTTTTCAAGTAAGAGACGTGGCGAAAAGTGTGATCATGACGCGAGTTCAATAATCTCTTTCTCATCCGATTCGGCGTAATGGCGATATTCGCGGTGTAGACTTTTATACACACTTACATACATATGCAGTCATAGCGCTACGAACAGTGTAGATGCGAAAGGAAAGTGCTGTACGCGCATCTTCACACGTGACGCGCCACGCGCGACAATAACGCCAGTTCCATGATTTTTGTTCATCCAAAAAGTGTTCTTGGCGGCAAAATAAATTTTCACTTCAAAAGTCGCATGACAAGGTGATGTTACGTTAATTAGCTCGAACACACAGAACGACAATTGTTCATGTTTTGGAATCTTGTGTAGTGCATGGCTATGGTGTTAGACAGTACTTACCAGTCATTTTCAAATCACAGCCGGGCACTGAAAACTTCATTCCAACTAAAATTAATATCACTAAGCAAAATCGTAATTAAGAAACCCGAGTTAGAGGTAACTTCGTAATATGTGGTTCAAAATAACTTTGATAACTGCAGGGAGCATCCGATAGGAGCGGGCAGATGTGCTGGTGTAATGAAACCGGTACAAGTTTGTGGAGTGATGGATTACTTTTTAATAAAACTCAGGCTGTGGGCAACAAGTCACGAAGCACCTAGTAGCTTCTTTCATTCACAATTTTGTTCTTTTGATGAGCTATGATTAGTTTTTACTCAAAACTTAAGGCCGGCAGTACACTTTCCAATAAAGGTCCAGATTAGCCGTTTAGGAGGACTAAGACTAGAGATGATTAATGTTAATACGACGGTTTGCAATAGTTTAATAGTTGAACTTCGAATGTACAGTTGGCCCTTGGAAAATTTCTTCATTAACAGCCCCGGTGAACGTAACACTGACTGAGAAGGTGCCTATCCACACTTACTGACTATCAATTGAAACTTTCTTTTTTTTGTTGACTCGGGGAAACGCCTTTAGACGCCTTCACCGGCCCTGGGTGGGGTCCAGTGGTGTGTGGGACTCGCCGCACATGATAGTGCCGAATACCCGCAAAATCTACCGCGATTGCCACCAGTGCCGCACTTGGTGAGGTGTCCCCGGAACAACGATCATCAGGGCACCGCGACGGCTAGTCAGCCCCTTAGGGGGCCAACTCCACCTCCACAGATGAGGTTGCCCAGCACTACAGAACGACCCCACCGACTTTGGGACAGTGCAGTGGGGTGAGGTTCCCATCCCTTGCCCCGTGCACAAAAGAGCCACCCTCTGTTGCTCTTAGATCCCCTTTTCTTATAAGAGGGGTGCAAAGATCCCCCTCAGTTCAATTGGCTTCACCTGGGTTCAACCCAGGCTACTAAGCCCCACCGCCACGGCAAGGCTGGTGGTGGGTCCCTCCGAAAAAGATAAAAAAGTGATAACGAACACTTTTGGCTCGACCACTGAACAAGACGGAACTCTGCCTGGTCCACAAAGTTAAGTCAATTTTTTTTATTATTTAGTAAGGTCATTAAGGTGTTTACTGTGTACATTTATATGGCTGTATTCTCGTCGTACTATGAGTTGGCTTATTTATAACGACTAGTTTGAGCAAATGTTCTAACTTTCAGTACTGATGGAGCCGTTGTTAAAATGATGTGTATCCTGACTTAAATTGATACAATGCTATTATTATATTGTAAAGTTGTAGAGTTGTGTTGTGTTTCTCTTGGAGGCTCTTTTTCACAATCATAGTGTTCCGAATCACCGGTAATTATAGTAAACTATTGATCTCTAAACTGTATATCTTCCGCCTCTGGTCACAGATATCAGAATGACGAGTGAAAGATAAATCAATCGTTGTATCTGCTTTATTACTATTTACATACCTTAAAAGCTTAGTTCGTTGATGAATGTAAAAGTTCCATATAAATTTAGAAATAGTAAGATCATACGACTATAAATTGTAATAGTACTAAATCCAAAAATTTAACATTAGAAGTGGGATTCGTATCGTATATACGTTCACTAAGTATTTTTGTGTGTTCCAGCTAGCTCTGTCGTAAAAGAACTGCTTAAGGCAGTTAAAAATGCCGTTTCCGTAACTCGAAGCCTAGACTGCGATGTCGTTTTAGGCAGCCTGCGCCTGTCACGAGTGACCTTTGCTGAGTGATTAAAAGTATATCATAATAAACTGTGAGTAGAGAAATTATCAACTTTGTTAAGCGATTTTCATTCATTCATCGATCACATTCATTACATAGCTCAAAAAGTTAATTAATTGATGAATATTAAAGATCCATGTAAATTTGGAAATAGTAAAATTATACAACTATACACTGTAATAGTATTAAATCCAAGAATGTAAGATGCGCACATGTAAGTTCGTCAACATTTTCGCAGATTGGGTTTTTGAGTATTCATAAGAATATTACTCTGTAAGGAAAGTAAGATAATGTTGATATAAGATGTGTTATGATATCTGATAGTGCGAAGTTGACACATCTCTCCATAATTACCCGAACTCCTACAAATAGAACTTAAATATATCGACCTATGCCGTTTTGATACTTCGTCGAATCTGCGTAGCGTTGGGTTCGTGATTCTGGGACTGAGGCGTTGAGCGTGGCTTTGAATTATTTTAGCGATTTACTGACTGAGTGTCACGAGGAGAGTCAGGGCTTCATTGCTTTCGCCTTGCTACCTACCTTGGCTGCCCTTTATCAAGGCCAGATGCTATCGACAGTATTGACATATACCTTTTAATATTAACATTTTTTTTTTTAACTAAGATATAAGTTTTATTGAACTCTACCGAAAACTCATTTTGTGTGTTGTGTCTTAGTATTGCTCAGCTGAATCGATCGCCAGATCAAGGAGTCAATAAACCGCTTCAATATACTCAATCACATTGTTGCTTTCTCATACTCTTTATCGACAATGATGACGTATTTATTTGAATATTCATTAAAAACAAAAAGTCAACGGACGCCACCAAATTTGATGAAAGAAGTTCCCGATCATGAGCCAAACATTGACGTCAGCGCCGCGGCCACTTTTCAGTCGTCGGAGTAACAGTATGAAGGAACAATCTTCCGTCGTCGGAGTAACAGTATGAAGGAACAATCTTCCGTCGTCGGAGTAACAGTATGAAGGAACAATCTTCCGTCGTCGGAGTAACAGTATGAAGGAGCAATCATCCCTCTGGCTATGGTAATAATAGTTATATTAGCTTTTATAAATCCTTTATTGGAATTCATCTCCCCCGCCTGCGGGAGGGTGGGAGTTTAGTCCCTTCCGAATCCAAACCTAATCTTGTCACCTGAGGAGTACTCAGGGCTATACGATGAAGTTGCATCAAGTTTGTCTTGGCTTCCATAGCGGGCATGAAGCTCGAAACAATGAAAATAGCATCACGCAAATATTATTTAAGCGAGAGTTACCCGGCTATGCTGGCCAGGTCCGCCTTAGTGTAGCTCGCCCCTATGAATACCTCCTACTTATAAAGTATGATGATGAAATATTCCTCGAATATAATAAGAAAATCAAGTTCAAAGCTTCCACAAAAACTATCAATAATTTTTTAGCGTGCATGTTACGAAAGGTATCCCTTATCTCAGATCCGACCAAACCGGAGCTTTAATAAATCTGCAGCCACAAAAGAATACATAAGGGCTCAAAAAAATAAATCACGGTATTTGGGATTGTGTACCTGCTGAATAAGGTGTGTGTGATTTGGATAATAGGATTTCAGCCACGTTGGAACACACGGCATTTTTTATGTATTATATGGGCACAGACGAGCAGTTGGAGAGTACCAATGCCCGTACATATCCGCACTAATGTTATGCAGACGACTCTTCCAGTACATTTTGGAAGAGACGTCTGCATAACATTGATGTATTGTTCTTCTTCACTTCCTCTAATATACCACCGATAACTCAAATTCACTTGCGTCATCATAGGGACTAAATATACCCGGTCATGCCAGCCCCTTGCAGCCTATCGCTAACTCTTATAATATTCGTAATTTTAATTTAATTAATTATTATCAAAGTACAACGTTGACGGATATTTGGTAGAATTGGGATTGATATTTAAGTCTAATCTTAGAACCTAATAACATTCTTAATTATCTCAATGGTATAGGTAAAATTATTGTACTTATTAATTAATTTCTAAAATTTCAAGATGGATAATAGAACATTATTTTATCAATGCATCTGTGCTGTGATTTTCGACTACGAGTGGGTATGGTAAAAAAAACCTCCACGACCTATTAATAAAACGTAATAAAACGAAATACTTATTGTAATTAGTTTAATTTTAATCGAAGTGTTGAAAGTGTTGTGCAGGCAAGAGGTGAGCGGTTCGGGGAGAACCGAGTACAGCCGAAGGAGGCGTATGCGGCCCACGCGAACATGTCACGAGTCATGTTACGCTTTTTAAGAATTCGCTTTCATCGCGCTATATGTATGTACCGCGCGTTATTGTTTTATTTACGTTCCAAAACTTTTTATCTAGTAATGCAATACTATAAACGTACAAACATATTAATAACATTTGTGTTGTCTAGAACCTAGAACACAAGTTCTTACGGTACTTAACAAAGGGCTATTGACATGTCAAACAGCGAACGTATAAAGTTTAATAATTAAGATGAATCATCTACATCAAATGATATCCGCTTAGACGTTTATGTAGCACTGCATCGTCCAGTTAGCGAGCTATAGTTCAGTGTACAGTATTTCAGTGCCGTATGCAGTTGTCTTACGGTTGAGAAGAAAAGTTTATATAGGGAAAATGATATCCAAGCATCCCAGCTGTGTTTCTAACAGCCTATCATGTTGGTATTCAGACAGTTTATAGCACTAGCTATGACTAAGGACTTCCTCTGCTTTCAGTTGTTTTATAGGAATCTAATGTTATGGTTGTGGTCTATGAATTATTTAGTATCCGATATCACGCGACGAATAGGCTCGGTGAAGTGCAATGTGCTGGTCACACACTTAGAATAAAGGATGGCAGATGGGCCAGTAAGGTTCTGCAGTGGAGGCCTCGTTTAGGAAAACGAAGTGTTGGACGACCGTTCATCAGGTGGGAAGACAATCTCCGTGCAGCAGGAGATCAGTCGGACGTTCAAAGAGGCCAATGTCCAGCAGTGGACTGATGAGGGCCGACAAAAATGATGATCATTTAGTGCGAGGAGATGATTTAAATTATATACACAACAAGAAGTTCTTAAGGAATGTAACGTTGATACGCCTTTCGGTTTAGATGTTTCTACTTTTTACGATGCCGAACCTCATCCATGCAAAACCACTGGTGCTAGTAGGTAATAATTATAGGGTTACGTGCTGTTGTGTTTCGAGTAACTGATTAGTTCTATGTTATACTTTCACCTCACTCAATCAGTCAAATTTGAACTCACTCATAGAGTTAAATTGTACACGATACATTTGGTACACGTAATTTCGGCTGACTTTGGACCAACTGTACTACTTGATCGAAAGCGGCTGAGCATTGTCATTAAATGCGCAAATAATTATGTGTGAGTAAGACAATTTAATTATTTGACTTTAAGAATCTGGCCTACGTCTAATCTGGTACGATAAAGGCTGATGATGATGAATTATCATGAAGCGTCCGAGGACCTAAAGGACATGCTACTATTGCAGCTCAGATAAATGTTCATATTCAGCAGAAGTTGATAAGAATAATATAATATAAATTTATGAAGAAAATTGATATTACTGTGAGACCTACGCACACTTTATTGTGTGTACACACAGTAGGACACAGTAATGTGCAGTACATACATACATTTTCTTTAATGAAACATAACATTGTAAACAGCGCTCAATATAATCTGAACTTTACTTTTCATTTTGATTAGTTTTTATTTCTCCGATGTTCTAGTTTCCGAGCGAAGGTTTAGATCCGATTCGCCATCCCCAGTGTTCACCGGAGTCGGCGCAAATCGAGTTCGAGCCAGGCCGCGCGCCGCCTTGATGGCGAGGAAACAGCATTCTTATTATATTTCCTTTTCTACGAGTTAATGTTATAAAACTTGCGTGCCTTTTTATTGCGATGGGTAATGAGCAGTTAGAATTTTTCCTCGTCATATAAACATATAAACATCCGCACAACTAGCTATGTCTTGTTCCCTAAAGCCCCTCAAAAACCACACGACATCCGATAACAAGCTCTGGTACTTAACAACAACACATCTTCACGGCAGATCCCCAATGGAGTAGGCAGAGAGAACCGGATGACATATATCACGATCCTTGTATACCTGCCCTGTAACTTCTACATTCAATAATCTCTTCACTCTAGGATTCTCGACGCCACCTTCGGACGGTACTCTAAAATTTTTTATCTTATATTATTTCTATTTATTCGGGATGGCAAACAATATACAAAAAACATTTAAATTATTCTATACCAATCAATAATATAAATTATTGTACAAGACATGACATTTTCCATAGCTGAGGTACATAAAGTCACATAAATAAGATAGAGATGATCACAAATTGATCACATAAGAGGAAATACACAAACATTCAAGTATAACCTCTCTTAGCTATCTAATTCTTTCTTATAGCGTTATTAAATGTTGATAGGGTGAATGCGAAAATGTCAATATTGCTACATTTGTTTACAATATTTGTGTTGTAGGATGACATCATGCGATTTAAGGGGGTTCGGTTACCATAGTTGCTTGTTGTCCTCCACACGGATTCAGCTCACCAGCCACCATGGATTGTAGTACGGAAAGCGCAAAGCCTCATAAGAGACCAATGACGTCGCCTGAAGAAGAGCAGAAACGGAGCAGGAGGTGTGAGACCGGTTTGGGTTCCTCCTGTTGCGGGGATCCTTTCTGCACCAACGGCAGGTAATACAACACCAAAACCGAGCCCTAGTGCGGCAACAGCGGCAGTCACAGCATCGAATCTGGGTTGATGGTTATGAGCAAAATTCAGATGCTGGATACCGTGCAGAACTCTTCGCGGCGCACTGCGGAAGTATCCAACATAATGATCAGCGCAACAAATTTTTTTACATTTTGAATGCTGCAGAACTAAACGCAATAAACCAGGCCAGCCAAAGCGTTTTAGCTGTAGTTGCTCATTAGAACTGAAGCTTGCCGAGTCTGAACACCTAGTAACATCGACAAAGCTAAAGTACGCGCAACAAGAACTGATCGTAAGCTAAGGTAATCCAGCAAACATCTGCTCATTTCTGTCGGTCACTCCAGCTTCGCCCGTATACGCACCGCTGAAACGACCGGAGGACCAGCCAACGGTCGTCATACCTGCTAACCAGGGTCAAGCAGTACTCAAACACACATATACATACATATAGATTTCTGAGGGTACCAAAGCCGAGCTGCAGAAGGCAGCAGAGTACGGAGCATACGCCGAATTGGCAATTCTGGCATAGCGGTCAGGGCCACTACACCTGCAGCCACCGAGAAACTTAAAGTGGCTGCCCCGCCAACTCTGAAAACTTCAAAGTCCAAGGCTCGTCGTCCTTTGGTGGCCACCCGCAACCTAAGAACGGACCGGACAGAAGATAGCCTTCTTGAAGACCTACAGGCCACAAATCTTTCGGACGATCCTGAATGAACTATAGAGAAAGTTCGTTCAAACTGAAAGGTTACCTACAAGAAGGGCGGTTGTAACGGTGGGCGTACCATGGCAGTGCTGGACTGTTCATTAGCTCATCGTGATGAATTGCTTGGCCTTGGTTGTGTCTATTGCGACTACCCACGTATCACTTGCTGCAACAAATGCCAACAATATGGACACCCAGAGAAATACTGTAGGGCAATCGAAATGGTATGCGGTAAATGCGGAGATACAGAACATCGTAAAGCCGAATACCAGTCACAAAGTGAGTGCTGCGCTACCTGCAAGTGCTTTAAGCGCCGCAAAGAGGCTAGCAATCATGTAACCAACTCAGCAACTTGCCCAGCTCGTATATATGCGGAACAACAGGCAGTCAACATGACTCAATGTGGATAAGGAGGGAAATGTTGCTGCTTGTTATTGCCAGTGAAATGAACTTAGATTTCATTCTCGTTCAAAAACAGTATACAACTACGGGCATAACAAGACTGATTTAGTGCGGACCTACTCCTAAAATTGGGATTTTGGTCACTAGTAACAAGATTGCGTTTACGCTGCTCCACCATCTGAGTTCCGAATATTCTGAGCACTGTCAGGCATATCGATTACCAAGATTGCGTACTATATTGATAATCTCAGCGTACTTTCAATATTGACATGACATAGCGCAACATCTCGAACACCTAAGATATGTTCTGGTTCACCGAAAAACTGCTATGCACATCCTGTACTCCCTATTCCCAGATGATACAACAACTATCACCTACAAGTGCGAGTGGCGGCTGGGTGCTCTCCTTCCGGAAGAGATTCAGATGCTCCTTCCCGCAGCGCAGTCAACCACATTATTAGACGCTTACCGAATACAAGTCCCGGATTGGACGGAATCACTCGAAAGAGAATCAGGAACACCTGAACGGCTCCTTCCTAAGAAAAGATACTGGTGAACACAGCGTGTATCAAAGAAGGGGTCTTTCCAGATATCTGGAAGGTAGATTCATTGATAGTGCTGCCAAAGGGAAATGACAAGTCAGTAACAGATCTGAATTCCTACCGGCCGGTTACTTTAGTGCCGATTCTTAGAAAAATTTTAGAACGTCTCATAACAACTTGCGCTCCCTGTTTGCATCGAGGTATTTCTGAAAACCCGCATGTATTAGTTAGAGGGCGCTCAACTTTAAGCATTAAAATCAGTTTTCGAGATTGTAGATAATTCCACTTATAAGTACGTCCAGCTCATCCACTTGGACATCTCCGGAGCCTTCGATAATTCATGGTGGCCAGTGATACTATTGAAAGCGACGGCTACCGGCATCTCTCCGAACATCTATCATACTCTCGTAAGATATTTCTGTAACCGTCATGTTGGCTTCACAATTGGTCACCGCACGCTTTGGAAGGTTTCCGCAATGGGATGTCCCCAGGGTTTGATATTGGAAACTCCTCCTGGACGATATCTTTAAATTGACGAGACCAGAGGGTGTAAGCTTTGTGGCATATGCAGGCGATTTGACGCTTGCGCCGAGGCACCGTCGCGCGCCGTTACCGAACAGAAATGTTCCACGATCTTGAACAGTTTATCGGATTGGGGGATCCATAATAAGCTAACATTTTCCGCAGCCAAGTCCCAGACTGTGACAATTAAGGGTCCTTTTAAGGACCAAGGTGCTTGGGGTACACATAGACGATGATAGATCGTTTTTGCTGCATGCGGTGTCTCTACCTCCTCGGGGGGTGTGAAGTACCGGGCATTTAGGTTCCTGTACCACGGAGCCTATGTTACAATCCTGACATACGCTACAGCGCTTTGGTATCGACGCTCACACTTGTATGTTGTACGTAGTACATTATTACGCACCCAAAGGCCAGCTTCGATTTTATTGACGAAAGCACACAGGTCATGCAGCAGTGCGGCGCTACCAGTATTGGCCGGCGTTCTGCCTGCCGATCTGGAAGTTTTTCGAGCGGGTCGCATGCAGGAGGAGTGCGTGGTGCACAAGGACAAGGAACGTAAGAAAAAAAAAACGCTATCGCGGACGGTGTTATCTGCACTTGGCAGTCGCGCTGGGCCGCGTGTGCTGACGATTGGGAGCTGTACTGCTTCTTTCCAGAAGTTAAAACACGTCTGGCATATCAATGGTTGGAACCTGAGTACGTTATTTCACAGATACTAACAGGGCACGGGTGCTTTAGGGGTCGCCTGCACAGGATGGCGTTATGTGACCTGTCATCATGTCCTTGCAGCCATGAAGCTGAAACCAGAGACCACGTACTGTGGGCATGTGACTTGTACAAAAACGGGCGAAACATCGTGTTGGACGGCATCGAACGGAAGAAAGTGAGCCCAGTCTATCACCAGGATTTTTTCGCAACGGAACAGAGTTTTAGGCAATTGAAGACATTTGAGCAAACATACATGACACGCAAAGAGGAAGGATTGGTAACGATATAGCTGCATCAAGATAATCAGGACTGATGAGGCCGATGACCCCAGAAACATAAATAATGTGTAGAGAGTCAAGTATTGCCCGTTGGGGAACAGAGATGGTGAGCGATGTACGGGGGTTTTCCCGTGCATCTTCCAGGATTCGCTCCACATACCGAGAGGTGGGTAGGAGCATGGGTGGAGGTGAGTAAGTACTCACCTTAGTTCTATTAGGCTTTGGACAAGAAAGTGGACTGCTAGGTAGACGAATACATATTTGATTTATTATTTCATTGCAATCAAACTTATTAATACTTTATATAATAATATTAGATCTAGATGACTCCTCCTTAAATATAATGAGGGGATACAAAACTAGCTTAGTAACAATTCATATGATAACTTAGATTTAAAATACTTTTAAAGGACTGACTTTAAGCACTTACGTTGTACATTTTCTAGTTGGTGAGTATATTTTTCGTAAATTGGGTTCTATTATGAAGAACATAAACGCATAACAAATCCACATATCTGAAATGCTTAATTTATAATATGAGTAATATGATAGTCTAGGGGTAACTTATTATTTAGATACATTCCCAAGTCCTTTGTTATTGAAACAGAGTCAAGATACCCTTCGTTCAACTTATAGTAATAATTAATTTAGTTAATTCTCTTAGTAAAAGTTAAATGTTTATATTGTCCTATACTTAAGTGGAGTTTGTTTTGATCACAATCATTTTGAACTTTAAAGCGGTCATCAATGGATGCAATAGTGTGATATATTTTAAGGTCTGATGACCGCACATAGGATGAAATTTGCATATACATAAAAAGCAAAGGGCCTAGAATAGACTCTCTGATGACGCCTGAACTTACATTTTCCACACCAGAAGAAAATTTATTTATAAACACGTTCTGCATTCTATTCAAAATGTAAAAAGAAAAACACCATAATAAATTCCCCTTTATTCCATTAAGTGCTAACTTCCTTAAAAGCATGTTGTGATCGACCTTATCAAAGGCCTTGCAATAGTAGGTGTAAATTGCATCTATTTTTGAGCCATTGTCCATGCTCGATGCATGATAATTTGTATACACTAAAGGATTGGGTATGGTTGATCTATATCTACGTTTTGCAAATCCATGTTGTTGGGGAATAATAATATTGTAAAGAATAAGATATAGGTAATTTTGCATTAATCTTCAACACGTAACACGAAGACCTTCGATAATGTCGATAACAAGGAAATGGGACGATAGTTACAAACATATTTTTTATGTCAGTCTTCGACTTCTTCGATACCTACTTCTAATACTCGTGGTCCTAATGTCATGATTTCCACAGCTTCACAAAGTTTACCTAAGTATAAATATTTTGAATTTTAATTTCGGCCTCGTAAATATTACACTTGATAATGACAACAAATTAAATTTATGATAGAACAACGTCTGGCGGTGTCAATAGTTTCCGCGGCCAAATAAGGATTTGATTTGATTTTTTTTCCACATTTTGGTTATATTATAAACGTTTTTAAAATTATCGAAAAAAAACGTGAATGTTATATACCCTATGTCGATCATTACATACATATTAGGATTATAATGGTAAAATGTTTTTTCGTATTATAACAAACAAACAGACAAAGAATCAAATACTTCTTATATACTTCGTATAGATATAATTACGTGGCCTCATTGTTCTCAGGATTTATGTAAAATAGAATAGTATTTAATGTTAGGTTGGATTATTATTGGACTACTAATCTTGATACATAATTAAAATAAAGTGTTGGTGTTCTAGTATATCTACTGGACTTACGAGTTGTGGATGTACTAGCACACCCCTGCCTACCTCCTCGGGGATAACGTGAAGGTACTTTTGTTATAATTTAAAACTGGCAGTCATAGAGAATGCGGTTGTAAGTGAAAACTTTAAACAATCCTAAAATTATAGAAGTAGCACTCGGGGCAGCTACGCGACGCTACGTTCTACGAGCTACGTGCTACCATGGGTGCTACATGAGTATGGTGATGCGAACTCACCAAGCCGCGCAAAAAGCAGCACGGCTGTACCGTCCTTTTCACGAACCCATTCAGGCCATTTTTAGACCTCATATTTTACCCCTAAGTGGTATTAGGTATATTATAAGGAGCTCACACTTGCACGTTTAGCTAGCTTGTACTGATTATACTGTAACGATGGGTTTGAATGAATTTACAGCAAAAAAACTTTTTCGAACCAGTTTCCTAATAGGTTAGGTTTAAATTGTATTATATGAATTATACTGTGTAAAACGAAAGGAAGGAGATCGATAAATCTAGCCTAGCAATAAAATAAAGAATATCTTGCGCCGCCGCGCTCCTCCAGTAGGCGGTGCTATTGGCGTAATCTAAGAGTAATTCGCTTAATTGAGCAATTTGCCGACTGTGCGAGCTAAGAACATTTACCGCAGAATTACCTTGCCGTTTCCTCGGTAGAATTGCCTATTTACTTAAGTAAACATTTATATAAACTGATGATAAGATATATTAGGTGAAAAGAAGGAGACCTGTTTTTCATAGTAGGCATGAGGTCTTCTTATCATCAAGTCTTTATTCAGTTGACCATTAATCACCAGCTAATATAATTATATTTCAATTGTATTATTGTCGTTCGTTTTTATAGTATAAAAGTTTGCAAACTACTTATAAGAAATCAATTTAATTCTGGACCAATAGTGGCAGTTCCGTATCCGGTTCAGCAGTTTCTACGTTGAACCCGTTGCAAGGGCACATCCATTTAGTAGACTGATATAGTTTCTTGTGACAAACGGGACCGTCCATGAAACGAAAAGGCCGCACTCTGTGTCATGTCGCGTGCCCTGATGTTAAGCTTCTCCATTAAACGGATAAAATGAAACAATGGGAACGAAAGAGATCTCGCGAATTATCTATTTGCTAGTAACTATCACAATGTTATACTCGAAAAGTGTCTCAGCCACTAATAGTTGTAACAGACGCTCTGTCCCTATAATAAATCAAACATAATGTATTACAGTACCAACCTTTGGAAGAGGTAGTGCTATAGTGTAACCCTCCTATGCAACGGAATTGGGCCGGCACGACCCAATAATACCGCCGTAAAGTGACATCTTCAATGTCGCGTTTCGTGCGGTTTTTGAGTAGCCGGTGGCCCATTGGGGCGGGAGAAAGGAGGTCAAGTCATCGGTATAGTAATTATGTTCATGGGCGTCGATGTTCGTAAAAGGCTCCTATTTCTCGTTTGCTCCCCTATTCTATAAAAAACATTAAGTAACACGTTCGAGTATTCGTACGTACATACAACGTATAGATTATACCACTCAATGTAAAAAGCAAAGCGTCGACACATTTCTCTGAGCTGCACCGCCTTAGCGGGGTATAAATTGATCGACTCCTAAAGAACTCTCGTATTGATTGTCCTTGACTTTCCCTCATCGTTCGACACTGGTGTACAGTGAGCTCATTCCGAGCCCAAAACAAATATGTTACAGGCTACGATACAAGAATTGTAATACCAAACTACTGTTATACAATTTTGTTCTCATTATATGGTAATACATTAAGATAAAGTAGGTATATTCCGGAGAGTGGTGCATAAGCTATAATGGCCAGTATTTTTGGTTTTTACCTTCTTTATTTTGATCTCCAGACAGGACCACTAGTATTTATGACAGTTATATTTCATAATAAATAAAAAAGGAGAAATTGAAGAGTAACTTAACTTTTTCTGTTTAAAATATTATTTTACAGTATTACAATTCTATTGACAGTTGGCTGGCTCAGTTGGTAACGTGGCGATTAGTCCGCGTGTTGGGCCAGAGGTCGCGGGTTCGAATCCCGCCTAGGTCAAGGATGGTTATATGTCTATTATATGTATTTCTGTAATAAACATCTTAAATATATAATATTTCTTAAATCTATAAAAATATTAAATATATTTGCGTTGTCTAGTACCTGTAACACAAGTCCTTATGGTACTTAGCACAGGGCTAGGCTAGCGTGGCGTGATATTATATTATATTATATTATATTATATTATATTATATTATATTATATTATATTATATTATATTATATTATATTATAATATATTATATTATATTAAAATATGAATGTTACAAATTATAATAAAACTACTTTAATGGATTTTACCGTGGTTCATTAGGCATTTTACTGTTCACGGACGTTTCAGAAACTGAGGCGCTTTTACATACATTAGGCGCTTTTTAAAGATTGCAAAAGTAAAGAGATTGCATCTCACGGAAACCTAACTACAACCGGAGTAATTACTGTTATTCTTGGTAACTACAATACAATATCTCCTAGAAAATATTTTTAAGTTTAGGGCTGACTTCGATAAATACAAAAAAAAGGTAAGAAATAATTAAAAAGCTGGGAACTAAGAAGCAAAATATGATATTTTATATGTGAACACATGGCTATCTCAGTTGATCCCGTTAACTGGGTACTCATATAATAATATGTGTTTTTGGAACAAAAACCCTAATTGATATATAATATTTCTTAAATTTATAAAGTTAGTAGCTATATTTCCGTCGTCTAGTGTAACACAAGTCATATCTATACTTCTCAGGGCTAGGCTCACGTGGTGTAATAAGTCCACTGATGTCATATTATTATAATTCAATGTTACGTATAAGTGTTTGACATGGATGTTCATATAACGCGGAGTTAGTTTCGTCGGTTCTTCTCAGGACATGGTTAGGGTTGAACCGGTGGTACATTTTTTTTTACTGACGTTCAAAAAGTAATTTTTATAATCCTATTTCGAATAAAAACATTTTCATTTCATTTCATACCATATTTTCCTGTTAAAAGCATATATGTTAAAAGCATATGCATGTGACTATGCATAGAATGAACACAAATCAAACTGAACTGTCGACGCAATCCTAGACGATTAATAAAGCTAGAAATACTATTGTTATTATTTATTTAAGATATATTGTTCTATATTTCAATTAATTTTATAAGAATTGTTCAAGCTCAATTAATTTGAAACTACGGGACCGCAAATACTGATAAAAAGGGGAGTCAGACATGGAGACCCTCTATCACCAAAACTTTTTATATCAGTGTTAGAAAATGTATTCAGACGACGTGAGTGGGATCGATGTGGAATATTAATAAAGAACATATATTTAAACCGCCTTAGGTTCGCTGACGACATTGTTGTTGTATAAGAGAGTTGTAAACAGCTACAGAACTACAATATTTGATCGCCACACTTCACTCGGCCAGTGAACAAGTAGGACTGGAAATGAACTCTTTAAAAACACAAATAATGACCAACAGTCTGCTGAACTCTATACATGTTATTAATATAACAATAGATTATCTTCAACAGTATATTTACCTGGGAAAACAGATCTTATTTGACAAGAAAAACAACTTACATGAAGTAGAACTTAGTGTGAAATAGACTTGGAACAAATATTGGAATTTAAAAGAAATATTTATAAGTGACATGGTGGTTATACTTAAAGAAAAAAGCTATGGATACGAACTTACTTCCATGTCTTACGTATGCGTGCCAGACGTGGATATCAAAATCATTGAAGCGCTTTCACACGCAATGAAGCTTAAGCGGAAATGGGCAGGCCACGTAGCAAGCATGAAGGACGTAGGATGGACAAAAACAGTCACCTCTTGGTTGGGACCAGCTGGTAAGCGCAAACAGGGTCGACAACAAAAAGGATGGGAAGACGAAATACTACGTACAGCTGGAAAACCTTGGATGGCAGAAGTGCAAGATAGAGACATGTGGCATTGTCTGGAGGAGGCCTTCACCTCGACTCTGTTTTTTCGGTACTAGGCGTGAGCTAAATATCGGAACTATAGTGTCAGTGGCGGCTACCGAAAGGTATCATTTAGGCGCATCTTATGGTGTAAAAATTTTCTTCGTGCGGAGTCGGGTTGCGGAGATATTTGCATTTTCGTGATTCGGCTCTTGTACTAAGAAA
>JAFELO010002559.1:0-11325 GCA_017140195.1 Eumaeus atala
CAATTATTAGAAATAGATTTTAATAGGACGATCGAAATATGTATTTTTAAATCGTGAGTTCAATTTGCACTAAACCATTGCTTAAGTCAGTGTCTTAAAGCAACCCTTAAAGAGGATGTGCACAAATAACTACACATAACTATATATATAGACGAAGAGTAAAACTTAGTGATATAAACAGTATAGAAACAGACGTCACTTATGGAGTTCCGCAAGGCAGTGTTCTTGGCCCCACCCTTTTTAAATATATATTAATGATCTTTTTAAAATTTAAAATTTCTAAAGCCCTGGTTGAATCTATTATTAGGTACTGCATTTCGATTTGGGGTGGTTCTCTTTCCAGTGTTAGAAACTTTGTCTTGAGAGCCTGAAGACAAAGTTTGTAACACTGGAAAGAGCCCAGTGTACTCTGCTTAAGCTTATGTATTTCAAGCCACGTTATTTCTCTACAGAAGCAATATACAAAGAAAGTAATTTACTATCGGCACGTAAGCTGAACATTCTAGATACAGTTCTCATGAAACATAAAAACATTAATTTTGACCCAAGCATAATCAGTAACCGTCGAAAAGACAAAATAATAGCCGTTCCATCTTCAAACACAATATTTGTTATATATATAAACAAACACACACACACTCGCTCACAATGTGCGCTTTGCTGTGCAACCACAAGCAACTGGTTATTTTTAGTTATATTTTGTAAATTTTCTTTTCGATTATGGAAAAGCGGTACCTCCTGGCTCAGGCATACATTGCCTAAAAGGAGGTATCGACATTTTGATTTAAGAAAAAAGTGTTTACCCAAATAAAGAAGTTTCTTTTTTAACTATGCAAAAATATGTTTAAAATATTCACTTACAAAATGACATTAAATAATGAGTACGAGCATTACGAAGAATACGAGTACTTTTAGAATGACTGATCAGTGTGAAAAAGTGTATCTTATATTTTGGAAATCACTGACTCAAACCTTGTAAATAAGATAGATAGAGAAGTAAAGTTATCCTAACACGCAGCCATCTAGCTCGAAAGTGACAGTAGATGTCGGACCCTCTCTGACTTTTTTCAAATATTTTTTTCCCTACTCACAGCACGGGCGAAAATAGATAGACAAAGATAGTACTGCTTTGACACCTTCCTACTATGTTCCTCAGGGCGGCCCGTCGCCGGTGTATAATTATGACGTATGGCATATGACATACTTTTTCCACCTATATTGTCTGTGGCTCAACAAATATAGCCCCCAAAAAAGAGCAGAGAACTGGACAAGCCGTTAATAATATAATTAAAAATCGAAATCCGTGATTTGTTAGGCCAGGGTCCAATAAATATTAAATACCAGGAGTTAAAATGTATGACTATCTTTCGCTAATCACGCATGCGCATTGCGCAGGAAGAAATGAATGAAAAATGAGAGACAGAGAGACACATTGCCTTGCCTTGCGACTTCGGATGCATTTTAGGCTGGTTTCTCTACTCTATGTATATTATCCCTGTGTGTGCAGCTGCAAAATTAGAAATAGACAGATTATGGAACCCATAGGTAGGCCTGTGACTAATGGGGTCCATGTTAGTTCACAGGGAAGGAAAATGAGATATAAATTACTATCATTCCTGTTAAAAAATTGCTTTACATTTGCTTTACCATTCTATTTTGACATACGCCTTTTATACTAACTTCTCTACTATATCCATGTTATCACTATGACGGCATATCGTCGCTGTTTCACGTGACAACAATAGAAATATTGTACATTATTATTTACTTATTAAATATACAAGATAATTTTAACGGAAATATTGGTATGATTTTCAGAGTATGTAAATATCCAACTTTCATAAAGAATATATAACTCACATTAATTTTAAACAAGTGTCTAGAACCCTATACAGAATATAATGATTTTAGAATTAATTTTTTCTCCTCGTTTTATGTGTAGGTACCATCACCTCTCCTAGGTCGACTGATCGAAAAAGTGAAATACAAACAGACAGCTCGTCACGTCCCTCGGTATTTCTCTACGTCCTAAGACAATTTTACCTTTTCCCTGAGTGATATTCTCAAAGCAGGGAAGTGGGAAATAATTTTTATCATCATTTAAATAGTTTGTTGCTCCTCCATTTGAGTATCCCTACTTGAGTAGCTAATCGACAACAAGGATAAGATCCGTGTTTATGGTTTTGGTTTAGGAGGTGAAGAAGATGCGGTCTCCAGCTCAACAACTGAGCAGAATATTCCAGCTGGCGAATATGTGGTGTACCGATTAGTCTGGTCTTCCTTGTCGTCGTCCAACCAATCAAGCTCCGATGTATCACAGCGCTCGAGTTCAGAACCCACTATGGGTAAGTCACACGCATCCCATTGCTGTTGTGTAACACCGCAACCTGAACGGTGCCGAAAGATTTAGGGACAGTTTTCAGGGAATTACAATAAAACTACTTTTACGGATTTTATCGCGGTTTATTTGATTATTTATCTAGCCCGACGTTTCAGAAGCTTTACAGCAACCATGGTCACGGGTGGACTGATGTGACAGATGTCCTGATGTACCTAGTTTTCAAAAGTACCCGAAGAATTATAATTTTAGTTGTTCTGATTAACGCAAACTGTACTTATTATATCTTGCTGTCTTGAGGTGTTATGTTTTTACTTTTTTATTTGATTATGTTCACCACTGGGTCCCAAGCAGAGGGAAGAACCCAACCATTTCCTCTATTGAAATTTGGATGTTTTTTAATCTGTGCAAAACGCAATGTGTTGGCCATCCAACTTTGCCAACCTCCGTGATGCCGCGGGTAGCTCTGGCTGCCAAGTATCTGTATTGCGATGTCAATCGGAAGTTCCTATTTTTAGGTACAAAGAAGATCACATTTCAGGTTTTTCGGGTGTATCTCATACGGCGAATCTATACTAATATTATGAATAGGAAACATTTGATTTTTTGTTTGTTTCCAATGAATAGGCACCGAAACCACAGTCCACGATTTAAATAATTCTTTTACCATTGGAATCCAGCATCATTTCTGATAAACATAGGCTATATCACATTTTCTAAAACTTTATAGATCATTATGAAAACTTCGGTAACATAACCAAAGGTGTGAAAATAATATCAAAGTACATACAAATAAACATTAACAAGACGTTGTTCTGTTATAGATTTAATTTGTTGTTATTGTAACTTGTAATGTTCATGGGGCGGAAATTAAAATTTGAACATTGATTTGCAAATCGCAGGAAACCAATAATTTTTGCCATATTTTGAAAAACATGCGTGCGATGCCGGGACGGCATGCTAGTTTTCTTGTGTTAAATTCTCTACAAGTTTTGTTCTATATACTTTTTACACATTTTAATGATTGAGATATTATTTTAGAGATACACGCGTCGGAAAGTTGAAGTTACTCCTTAACGACCGTTTTCTTGGTAGAGGCTAATTACCTGGTGAGCGCTTCACTATTTAGTCTAAAAAGCGGACAAAAAATATTTTAATTTAATAAAACACCCGTTCGTTTTTTTTTCAAAGCAACTTTCGTTCACTTTTTTATTGTATCCTTTAATTGAAAATTTATTTACTATTTTCGCCTCAGCAGTTCAAATGTCAGATGACAACATTTTTTACCACCTCAGAATTCCGCAGAGTATTAGCATATGAATACCTACTTATCCTTAAGGAATTTAATAAAATAAAAATAAAATTAAAAAAAAAATATTCCTCAAAATCATTCATCATTCAATTATTTCAAAATTCGAAATATTAACACCTCTGAGTAAAACGTCCGTGACATACGGACGGACAGTCGGACATCACGAAATTATGAGCGTTCCACCGTTGGCCACGGAAACCTAACAAGCGAGCTATTATAACTAACATTTAATTAAAGAGACCTGAAAGTTATTTTTACCTAACAAGATAAAATATCTTAATTTTAGTCATGTATACCCCACATGACATTATTCATCGACTTAAATTTTTTGAAGTTATACTTCTTTTGGCGCTTCAGGAAAAATGATGACAAAAATTTAAAAAGATTTTTTATCTTGTTAGGCAAACGAAGTATAACTTCTAACGCGTGTACAAAAGTAGACACACACACACTTTTTTATTCTTTCTAATTAATTCAAAATGTTAATAATTTTAGTATTTAAAACTTTTAATTTCAATATTTTGATTTAATTTTTTTTATTATAAAATGCTAAACACCACCCTCCGTAGCGATGCGCAGTTGAGCAAAATGGGCGTGTCTTTTTTTATGTGGTAGGGGGAAACGAGCAGGTGGATAGGAACTACCGCCGCCCATATACATTTGCAAGACTAGATGTCTTACAGACGCGTTGCCGGTCTGTAAGGAATATGTATGCTCTTTTCTTGAAGACCTCCAAGTCGTATCGGATTGGAAATACCGAGGGGGCAGCTGGTTCCACAGTACAGTGGCATTTAAACAGTACTGTTGTGGATTTATGAACATCAAGGTGATGGGCGTGGAACTAAGAGTTCTATCGCGATGTCCGAAGAGGGAATTCTGCTGCTGGTATTAAGCCGAGCAGACTATGAATAAATAAATTTCATGATAATATCATACTAATCTATAAAATATTGATGTCGGGGCATCATCATCACTCGTCATAGATAAACATAATAAACCCGACGGATCTTCTTGCGTTTTTTAAAATTCATTCTGAAAACCTATGTTATTGTTACATGCATACATACATACTTTTACGAGAAAGAAATAGATATATATATATATATATATATACTATAAAAACAAATGCTCTGTTCATATGTGCTTTTCCACACTAATTAATCACATAACCTTAAGTGAAGACCGTACTATAATTCGATCAGTGATTTTGGAGATAAAAAAGGTTTGCACACATACACACGCAAACATCCTCTCGCTCCATACGCATTAACCATTCACTTTTCAACTGAGTAAAAATCTAAATTTGTGTTAAATCATTACAATAGTATTATAACTCGTAAATTAAAATGTTTTTTTTAAGTTTACAATTATTTACTATACATATGTTGGCCACTGTCAGGGCACCGCAGATGATTGTACACCTCGGTCATCGATGGTCATTCGCAGTATCGAAAGAGATCAGGACCTATCACAAAATAATCATATTTTTGAAAATGATTAGCCGTTATGTCCCGGGTCGGGCTATACAAAGAGTGTTATTAGGATTTTTCAAATTCTAATGACTGTCCGGAGTTAGAAAGTTGGCGGTGTTACACCCCCGTGCCACGGAGAGGACGTTAAGCAGTCGGTCCTGCGCCTGGATTCTATCCGGTCTTGTCGGATTGCCGTCCCATAGGAATAGGAGAATAAAGGAATAGAGAGTGCACTTGTGTCTGCGCAAACACTTGAGCACTATAATATTTCTCGCGCAGATGGCTGTCTCAAGAGAGATAGCCGCTGTAGCCGAAATTCGGCTAGGACGACATTATTATTATTATGTATATATGATGCACAAATCTTCATGAATTTATTACGACAGACAATTAGGTATGTGTAAAGAAATGAGCGTAATGTTATGCATGTCATTGTTACTCTTATGAATGTCGCAGTCGGATTGTATAAATCGCCGTATTATATTGCGGCTAACCATTTTCAAAAATAGGATGGTTTTGTTATTGTTGGCCCGCAACAATTAACCGGTTTGTCATTTTGCTATCTAAATGTTTTGTATTGCTAAATTTCTGTATATAGAATATAGAAATTATATCTCTTCTACTCTCCTATTAAGTATATGTGTCTATCGATTGATAAAATAACTGATCCCGTATAAAATGGATGACACTGTGATTCAGGCAATGAGTCCGAAGATATTGAAGACTCTCATGATGCAGCAGAAGAAGAGGAAATTCCAGATCAACATAAGGTGATATCTCCAACAGACAACGAACCAGATTCATCGGAAGATATTACTGACACACCAGACAATAACGCAATGAACCAATATTGCTAATTGGCCCAATTAAATATGGCCGCAAAATCGTGTTTTTAATTCAAATATTATAAATATGTAACACATTCTAATTATGACAGTTCTTAGTTATGTAGGAGTGCACTATACGTGGACAGTCACTGCCACTACTACTATTGGAGTAACTACTACTACTACTACTACTACTACTACTGTTGAACAGTTTTTTAATATCATCATCATAATCAGCCAGACGACGTCCACTACCTGACATCGGACTCCCTCATAGGGCGCCATAGGCCACGGTCACGAGCCACTTGCATCCAATGGCTCCCCGCCATCTTAACCAAGTTGTCACAGCCCGCCCAATACTACGGCTTCCTTTATTATATATGATATATCTATTTTTTTATTCTATTCAGCTTTTGGCATTGACTGTACATATTTCTATTATTATTACTACTTATTTTAGTTACGAATTAATTGTACGCGGCAGTATTAAGGTGTTTATTATTTTGTGTATAGTTTTATTCTTACAAATATCTATATGTCTATTATTCTGTGTGTGCAGATATTTTGAAAGATAGTAATAACACTATAATCCAATACGACTCTTAAAACCGAGACCATACGATCCGTGTTGGAACATCGTTACCACTAAGATCAACAAATAGATCGTATTATTAATGTATTGAAATGAGTGTTATAATGAGGATTTTTTTTTAAATTAATTTGATTGTATAATTACCAATTATTTAATATTGTTTTTTATATTACCGAGGTCTACTCTACGCCCTGTCTCTACTATTGGGCATGAGTCTCTATTCTAGTCAAAAACCTAAAAAAGATTTGACAGTCATTATTATGACTTACTGTGTTTCTAGTGTAGTATGTTTATCGAATTAGGGCTCCGAATCGGGCCTCGGTTGTGATTATATAATGTATTAAATTTGTCTAACACAATTAATATGAGCACAAACGAGGATCTAAATTATAGTGTAATCATCCAAATCGTAAACACTATTTGTCAAATATGTGTAGAAATGTTTTATCTGAGATATTATAACACATCTGAAGACTAAGGTTCTACGAGACACTGTAGAAATAAATGACATAAACACACTAAAATAAAGAAATACATACATATTTTATTTTATTTATAAGTAAATACCTACTTTTAAAATAAAGTCAATGTAAAAAGTTTGTAGTAACTAGGATTCGTTACACTGAAACAACTTGGAACGAAAAAACTTATTCCCAATGTACACCACTCCGTGACTACTGCGTGGAGAGGTTTTATATTCTTTTTAAGTAATGGTCTTATTTTTTCAAAGTACGGTGTCCAGGGAAACTTTTTTGCTGACGCCGAGAAACGCATCTACACGTCATAGCAGCCCTCTGAGTGGAATCCAGAGGTGTGTAGAGCTTGCGGCACATAATAGTGCTGAATACAAAATCACCGCCAGTCCCTAGAACTATAAGTCATCAGGGCACCTCGACGCTTTGTCCGTTCCCTAAGCGGAGCGGAGACAGTGTAATATGCTGAGTTACCCATCCTCGCCGCTTACTTCCACGTTCTGGCCCCTTATACGAGGAAGACAAAGAGCAGCCAGCTCAGTTCAATTGGCTTCGCCGAAGTTGTCTTGATTCTCCCCAGGCTACTGAGCCCCACCAACACGACGAGGCTTGAATCATCGTGGGGGGGAAAACTGAACACCTAATTTAGCATTATGTAGCATATGAGCAATGTCTCTTTACTAATGTGATAGATATCAGTTACATTTTTTTTGTTTACACGGTGAAATGCTTTAAGCATTGCCACCGATCCTGGGTGGCATTCAGTGGGTGTGTGGGACTCGCAGCTATACCGCTTACCCACTCTAACCCCACGGATGCTGTCGGCCGCCTCTACTGAGGTGCCCCGGATCCGCTAGCAACTAGCCAGTCCCTTATACGGGAATCGTACTTCTCTACTGAGGAGAGTAATGCGACAACCTATATCAGCCCTATTTGACGTCGGGGCCGTGCAATGGAGTCAGGTTCCCAGCCTAACCCCTGATCCCAATAAGGTAGGCGGGATAAGTTGCGCGTAGCGCCTTAGCCGCACTCCCATCCGCCCTCTGCGAGACTGGCCACTCTCTATATTTTCCCATCTGGCCATCTCCGCAGCTTCTTTCAAGGACGTGACAGCCTCGCAAAACTAGGCCAACGCCTCCCAGGACGTGTCCATTCCCAAGAATCGACTGGATGTCGCTCGGGAGTGAGAGGTTAGTCCCTCTCAGCGCTGCTACCAAATCGTGGCGTTGTGCGGCCCACCTGGGGCACATGTCAGCGTGTGCTGGGCTGTGTCATCATCGGCACCACAGTACTGGCAGCGCGCTTCCTCCTTCCGGCGGATCGGACACAGGTGCTTACCGAAGCCACTATGCCCGGTAAGCACCTGTGTCATACGGAAAGTGAGGTTGCGCCTACGGTGCATCCCTGGCTCTAGTTCCGGGCTCAATGCGTTGGTCGTCGTACGCCGTATGTGGAATGCGCCAGCCCTCCCGCCAACTCTGCATTAGCGCCTCTTCCCCCTGACTGCGAATGCGCCGCTCTTATACCAGCGATAGATGCACATCTCTGTCCCTTTTCTCTGCAGTGAAACGGTATACCTTGGCAAGGACTTCTGCCACAAGCTCCCATGGTGGTGGTTTGCCGGCAGAAGCAGTCGCAGCCGCCCGAGAGATTATTACGAATCAGAGCGAAGAATACTAAGACATAACCAAGCACATGTGCATTCCTTTTACAGCATAAGCGGTATAATCCTCCTCCATTTCAGCGTTGGTAGCGGCAGATGGGACGCCTTCCTCTCCCTCTTCATCCGGAATCTGCCTGGTCATCTCAGTAGGAGCAACCTCTCGGGGAAGTTCGTGAACTAAATCTCCGACTATACTCCTCAGCAGCATAGGCTGAACAGTTTCCTTCAGTGGAGCCGATTGGAGGCGAATTTTGTTTCATGCAATCAGATATGGTCGGCTCCGAGGGTCACATTCACGACTTTCCATTTCAGCTCTTTCCGTTTCGCATCTTTGGCTAGGCTTATGGTCATCTGTAGGTAGGGTTTTCTTCTTCGCAATGTGAACCATGCACATCCGGTCACTGCGTTCTTCATCACGGGCATGATGTCGTCTGTTCCGGATATATTCCCTTCTGGTCCTATTGCAACCGATTCCTAGGCCGGCGATTTCCACCGACCACCAGTACACCACCCGTCATGGAGATGAACGAACTACACAGTTACAGGTACTGCTGAGAAGAGTAGTTGCTTCTTCCACTCCCGGGACATCTTAGATGGAAGGCTCCGTCGAGCCATAAAAGCCATTCTTCGAATTATTGTGCATAGTGCCCAACGTGGGAAGTGGCTCTTCCCTCGGAAACGCGCCGCCGATGCTGGATGGGTAGATTACACTTCAAACTTTATATATCGGTGGTCCGGTAATGTTCCCACAGCCACCTTCACCATCCACCCTTTCACCCTACACACGACGACGGGAGTGGCAAACGTCAATTCTACCAATGACCCAGCCGTTTGCCGTCCGCATGTTTCGACTGTGTTTCTATTCAAGAGGGGTAATCCGGTTACCAGGTTGCGTCACTGGTTCACCCCAAGCCGGTGACTTGGCATTGAAGTCCCCAGCGACTAACCTTAAGGGGAGCCAACTGTCTTACTACCGACCCTAAAGCATCGCGAAAATGCTCTAGAGCCGCTAAATCCCGGTGCGGGGAGAAGTATACTCCAACAATCGCTATAACTGCCATAAAAGCTGCTACGTATTCAGAGCCCTTCGCCCTAATTGTGAGAGGTGATCCAGTGCTAGACCTCACTAATATAACTACAAACTCTTCTGTACCCCCAATCCAATTTCGATGGAGGAGCACATAATAAGGTCCTGCCACCATAGCCACGTCTATCACCCACTCCACCATGTGGTGGTCCAGTGGTTTACATTATCTTGTAGGAATCCGTGATGTACTGACATTACTCAGACATCTTGGACTCTGGCGCCTCCTCTTCTTTGGACGTATTTTGTGTAGACGTGGGTAATTTACCACGAGTTGCTGGGGGACGGCAATTTTTCTCCCATAACATGATCTAATGATTTCCCGGTGGCAGTGCAAACTGCGCAGAAGAGTCTGGCGATACAATTTGCAGTAATATGACCTGATTTGCCATGGCGGAAACAGACCACTCCGGACCTCTTTTCACGGGCACAAATTAGCGGAATGCCCCAAACCTAAGCGTCTCAAGCAATGCTTGAGCCGCACTTCTCTGAGGTGAAGACTAACTCGAGTCCACCCCACTGTAATGTTGCCGGCTAAGTTTAATTTTTTGTATGCAGTGATAGGGCACTCTATAAAGACAAAATACCTCTCGGATCTGGGTTTATATTTCTCACTCGGACCTGATCTGGCAACCTCCCACTTGCGCAACTGCTGCCTTCACTTTCACTGGAGTCGCCATATCGTCAAGACCCGTGAGACGGAATTTCGTATTTTCTACGGGCCTGGTCACTGACATTACCGCCCTTACGCGAGCTGCCAGCGCGTCTGCCTTGTCATGCCTCGATGAGCCCGGCACTTCAATCAATCGAGCTCCAGTGGCTGAATGACACATTTTAGTGGACCTATGCGCAGCTCTTCTAAGTTTATTTCCCGCTCAGCCTTGAGTAGGGCGGAACAGTAACTAGCTCCACTTTGTACTATCCGACACTGTCACAGAGTTAATTTCGTCCAGGGTCCACTTCCCTGAAATTTCCTTCATTCAGACTTTCTTCCTCAAAGTTATCTCTCCCCGAACCTGAATGGGTTCTGCCCTTACTTTCTCGCCTCATGAATGTTTTCTTTATCGGTACCAGTGTTCGTGCCTGCGTTTTTATTACAGGGGTGAGCGAGTTGCTCAGCCTCTAAGCGACACTAAAGTGCTATTCTAACAGTATAAGAGTCAAACTGATGTGGATTCCTGGCCATACGGTATTAAGGGTAATGAAGATGCAGACAATTAGGCCAGGAGAGCTATTGTGTCGGGAATCTTGAGCCATTACAGGATTTACTTCTTCAAATCTCGTATGCTCGAAGATGGAGTGAACACTGGTCCCGAACTACTCGTCTTAAGGGAAAACATTATGCCAACATCCAGGATTCGATAGTTATAACGCCTTGGTTCCTTAAATACCGCAAAGCAAGCAGAGTTGTTATTTCAGCACTATGTTGTCTGAGGCTTTATCACTGATTTATTCCGGTTTTCCTAGCTAAAATGCGTGTATAGGATTCCTCAATCTGTGCATTTTTTTGTAGTAAACTGCAATCATCATTGTACGATAGTCTTCTTCCTGAGATTCTTCGCCC
>JAFELO010002559.1:13660-35376 GCA_017140195.1 Eumaeus atala
GTTTAGTTTTATCTATATAAGATTGATTTACTCACACTACAAATTTTTAATAGCTTAGAAGTGATAAGAAGTGAATTAGATACTGATGGTTACTCAAACTAGCTTAAGTGGTTATGAAAAGTAATTGTTACAAAAAAAAAAAAAGAAAACAAACGCCAATTAAATATTAGTCTATACAAAAAAAGCAGAAATAAAGTAGAGAACATGTGGTTCAAATTGTTACTTTTGCTTCTCTGGTATTCTTGTCTGTACTGAATTGTCAGTAGGTATTGATTGAAGCAGAGACTGTGGATGTAGATGGGTTAGGTGCTGGACCTGGTAGATATGCTAATCAGGTCTACAGCTGTGGTGACTGTAATGGATGCCAACCAGATCAATCACACAAATTCTACCATTTCAAATCCAACATTGTAATACCACACTTTTGGTGAAAATTTGAGAAATTATGATCCCAAGTAATTTTAATTTTGTTTTACATTACACTTTGTTTTACATTTGCACACAACATTGCATATCAAGTCAATATTTTTTATATTTTATTAATATTGGCTGTGGCTCCTGATCTTCATAACATCATTTCACTTTAGAGAATTATTCAAAGACATCATTTCACTTTAGAGAATTATTTGAAACCGATGAATGAATTTGAATAACGAATCAGTAAGAAGGCTCCTGAAGATATGGTTTTGGAATTCAAACACCTACAGTGTCCGAGATCGAACATAGCTTTATGGTGTCTTGTGATGTATAACGGACAGTTATGTGTATTTAGAGGCTTCCGGAGTGGCTTGCAAAGTGGAACATTTGAATTAGTACCAGTTATCCATGTAAGCCTTTATGGGCATGTTGCCCCATATTGTAAGGGTTCCCAAATGTATTACCAAATGTGTAATAATAGGTCTCACGTATATCGTCCCATAGTTTCAACATGATTATTAAAATTTCCTAGGAAGTCATTGTGAAGAAATTTGAAGTAATTAATGTCTTGATATTAATGATTTCCATGTTATTCCATAATAGAAATTTGTAAAGTTTTTGTGAGAGAACTCTAGGACTGTCTTCACCTTGTTCTTTGGGAAGCTTGTGACTGCATCAGTACCTCTTTTTACGGCTTCTCACTTCTATGTCACCAACTTGCTTTGAGATCGTTTGCACTTGGGCCTGAAGATTGTGTACTGAAAACATAATAAAATTTTGAAATTAACTTCAGCTGTATATGTTATTGATGGCTGGTTCAGTTGGTAACATGGCGGTTAATCTTGCTAGATACGCCAGAGATCGCGGGTTATATAGTGCTAGCACCACATATTATTATTATTATTATGTGGTGCTAGCACCACTAACCGTTCCTTGAGCAGAAGAATCCAACTACTGTTCAAATTCAGACATCTCAGACGCAAATATTTTGGATAAGTCTCAACCTGTTTTTGAATGGCTTCCATTGTTGACAGTCGTAATTTTTCAAAAAATACAGTTTGTGTTGAATTTATTAATATTGAATCTAATAAAGATGACTGTTTCAGCAATAATGTACTGTCGTATTTATTTTTTCGGATATGATCTTATGCTAAGAGAAGCCCATTACAGCTTCATATGATTGCTATGAGTGCTCGTCCGACGACGAGGATAGGTTTGTGGACATTTGGTTCTCCTTTTGTGATGTTTATAATACCCTCCTTCAAACTCAAACGGGTGAAAAACCCCGCACGCAGTATATACCCCCGGAATACCTATAATACCTCTAACTACTTAACCTATTTTGTTGTATTGGGATTAGTAGTAGAAGGTGTCATTCGAAATGTTTTTAGTGGAACGTGAGTGTTGTTCAGACTTGACGTATATCAGAGTTGAAGCAATGTTTCGCATCTGTCTCTGGGGTCTTCCGCGTTTCTCTTCACCAGGTATTTGGTGTTGTGTCTGAGAGAGAATTGATATATGATTGTACTTGATTTAAGTTTATTTATATCAATGAAATGTAAGAGCAATCTTTAAAATTTGTCGTTGTTGTTGCCTACACTTAAAATAAAAATATCACATATGTTGTATATGTATGAAACTAAATGGGAGGTACGCCTCCCCAAGACCACTGTGTATCGACAACTATGCTAAAATTTAAATTGTGAAATTATTGCACTTGAGCCATGTTCAACGAGTTTTTTTTTTCAACGATGTCCACAATATCCGTAATAGTGTGGCCAGGCCCTCACAAGTTTAAATAGACACTTTCACGCATGCGCAATGCAGCGGTAAATGGATGGCTATTGTTTTATTTTAAAATGATCAATAATTATCAATTTTCTGTCGAAAAATCATAACTCCTGATTGAACTAACGATAATCTTATACTATTAATAATAATTTATGCATACATGTGATAATTTTAGATCATGTATTAAATTATCAAAGAGTATTTTAGTGAGACAATTTTAGGCTGCAAAATTGTTTAATTAATAATTTTGTTTAAACAAAATTCGAACTAATGACTGAAATATATAGAACAAACGATAAAGGTAAATTAATAGATTTTTTTTACTGTGTGGGGCTAGATTCAGTAATTCTGTCTTTTTTATTAGATGCCTTAATTAATTAACGATTAGACTATACTTACAATCGAACAATCATAATCACTTAACGTACAAATGATGACTACTAGAAATATTATTTTAAGCGTTAGAGCGTGATATATCCGTTATGGGGCCAACACTGGATGCAACATTGTTTTACATATTACAAACAAATTAAAGGCGAATTATTGACTTTAATGGTCTCAAAGTGTAGAACTTACGATGATCATACGAATAGCTACAAAAAATATTTATTTTGTTTAATGAGGCTTAGTTCAGTGAGCCATAGACGGGCGCGCTTTAGACTGGCCTCCATTCGTCTTCATTCGACACAATTCAGTGAGCCTGCTTAGGGCTGTTGCTAAATGCTAGGATGATTATTAATTACCTACTTGTATATAAGATTTATGCGTAGCTATATCATCCTACCTAGCACTATTGTTTTCCACTATTACCGGAGTTATAGCTATTTACAAAACAAGACACTATTTACAAGTTTTCATTTACGATTGTTAGATTAATACTAGAGCTTGAACAATGCTAGTAAATACATGCATCAATAATAATATAAATTAATACAATATATGATTATTGTTATTAATTTAATTTAAAATAAGGCAACATCAGATTCTGAAAGTATCTATTATCTATATTGTCTATGGTCTGTACTCGCGTCTTCGGGAGGCGGCACGAATCACGATTGTTCGTTCGATCTTGTTGAAATTTGGTTGTGTGCTGGCTAGCGCAAGGGTTAAATATGGCTCTATTCAGGATAACCTCTTCGAAATTCATAGAATTACAGGTACAATTCAATTTTTTTTATTATGTTCATATAAATAAAATAAAATGTTCTAATGTTATTGTTAATACATACCATAGCCACATTTTCATTTCGAAGTTATGTAATGCCCTTATAAATATTTCAGGAAAGTACCTGGATTTTAAAGCATATAGTTAACAAAAAGAGTATACAAATTTACCTAACTCATTGCACCTAATGTACATAATAAATATAAAATTTGTTGAAAATGCGAAATTGACGTCCGTCTGAATGGACTCTCAATTTTATTTTGCTGGCGATTTTGTTAATAGTGATAACTTTATTTTACTAACCATCTAAATTCTTGCTTTTTCTATTTATTTTAATACACTGATTACGGGTTGGGATGTAGTAATAGGGGCCCCATGGGGACTTGCAAAATCTTAGCGAAAAATGTCATGACAACCCCCCATTTCTTTCGCTTATCGTACAGATGATATGTATCAGGATATTCTTTACTAATGATTTTCTTCTAGGGCGAACCACTACGAAGGTAAGCTCTAAAATTAATACACTTACTTTTCGGAGATTTTTTTTCTTATATTATTATGTAATCATCCCGTGGGGTTTATCGTTAAGAACATAATTTGTCGTATGAAGTTTCTATTGCGCGCTACCGTTGAAGAGTTAGACTACCCTGAAGTTCCTTTTGGAACTGTGTATTTTCACTTAATATTTTTTCGTAAATAAACACTCAGAATATTTTTGCGCAAATAAACACTCAGAATATTTTTCGTCAAAAATTTCTGCTCATCATAACACCCTATTTTTGTACAGCCATCCTGTAGGGTTGCTTGTGCTTGTGCTTTTTATCGGCGCACCGGACAGGGCTGATCACTATAAACTCGCGTCATTGTCATGCGCAGTACGTCACGCGCTGAGCGTCAAGCGTATCGCACTTTTTGTCGAGCGAAGCTACAGCGCTGCTATTTTGTGATCTAGATAAGTAAACTCGCGCCATTCTAAATATCTGAAGTACATAAAAAATTTGTATGATAAAAAACGTAAAACACAAAATGTACTGCTTCGAATAAAAAAAGCTTTGTCCATTCAACATTCCAGCTCCATTTCAGACCCCGGATGTCATCGTGACCTTAAATCCTCATCAAGTAACTAATTTAACGAACCCATACACGATAACGTTCTGATATTTTATTATAGACTTCCCGTTTCCGTAACGTCCAGATTTACCACCAGACCCTGGATGTCATCACGTTATGAATTCATAGTCAAGACGAATTGAACTAGTCCACGAACTAGGTGATTACGTGATTCTAAACTGAAGGTGGAAAAGGAAGTTGTACAACATAGCTGGTTTTGCTAAAATCTCATTTTAACCTATGCGCGTATGTATTTCACTCCACATACTTGTCATAACATGCGTTGTAATCCGTTTCCTATTTAACGCACATCGTATAATTTAACATTATTCAAATCAGTTAACAGTTGGCGAATATCTCCTTACTTCTAAGCTGAAGAACTTGTACTTTCCATAATTAGCTCAGTGACATAAAGAGAAGAATACCGCATGCAAATGTCCGAATAACATAAAAAGTATATGAAACAGACACGTAGAAAATTTTAAGGTTGCCCTCGATTTCTCGGGGACCCCACTATCAGATCCCGATTTGGTGACAATTAAACCATCTCGGGAGTATACGCTTTCGAACAAGAATTACGAAAATTGGTCCACAACTGACTGATTGTTAGATAATTTTTTTATTTAGCAGTTCCTACTTATTGCTATATTTCGTATATATTAGTTATATAGTTCGCTATTAGCTATAGTTTTTTAATATGTCGGGACTCATAGACGTTTTTCTCCTTATCTCATATTGTACGATTGCATTTATAGATGCGATCAATATAACGGACAATCTTTGATTGTCTGTGAAAGCACCTGAGTTCACGGGATATTGGAAACATTTGATACCTAAATAATTTTACAATGCATGAAGTATTTTACAATTGTTAAATACACTATTTACAAATTTCTAATCAAATGAGTCATGTTGCTCAGCATGAATAGTTAACAGAAATGTAGTTATGAACAAGTAAACCAATTCAAAAAGGGTATTTTTACAATATAATCCGTCATCTGCAAAATTAACAGTTATGATCTCCTATTTTTTGGAAAAAGAATGGATAAAGAAGTATTAGATTTTTTTGCTTGATGGGATTGTGATATGTTGCATTAGGGCCATGAAGGGTGAAGATGTGTGTTGTATTATATTTTTTTATTCCTGGATTTACATTCAAATATATCATTCGCTCGTTATATATCCAGTATTTTTTATCTAATGATCGACAAAGAGTTCTCTCAATAAGACCAAGATGCCCATCGTCCTGCTGATTGTCTCTGTCCTGGATATACAATAACATTTGTATTTTATGCTAAACGACCCGCCCTGGCTTCTTCTGTGACTAAATTGTTACATCAACAAGTAATACACTAAAAACTTCTCCGGGAAATGCTCTATCCACGGGTGAACCGCATAAAAATTAGTGTAGTAGATTTTGAGAAAATCGATCACGTACAGCCTTTGGGAACGTTGTTTTATTATATGTACCTATATAATTCTATGTATGTGGGTAAGAAATATCGTAACGAACTGCAAACTCACAACAGAGAAGCTAGAATGACAATATTCTTGTTCTGATATAAAGCTATCTATCCCGTCACGTTTCGTGCAATTTGTAATTTTTGCGGGGCCCAGGGCAGCAGGGAAATGTCTTAAGTTGGTAAAAGTTGCTCGCCCCATTACGCTAATTTAATAATCTATTGTGTGGCATTTATATGGTTAAGTATAACGGGTTTAGTCGCAATTGGGCAGCTTCCATATTATAAGGTTAACTTTAATTAAGCGAAATCGACGAGGTTAAAATGTATATTATGATACGCTTGCGGAAGCGATGTAGCTTGACTTTGAAACACAGCGAAGGTCAACAGTTTTTCCCACTTATTTAATTCTCTGTGTAATATTATATATTACATACATAAGCAATATTTATATTACATAAAAAATATATAAATAAGTAGGTACGCGTAAAAAATCCAAAAAAAAAAAAAATTGTAAATGAACTGGTGACGCGACTTAGTCCGTGGACTTAGATTTTGAAAATAATAAAGTCTGTACAACAGATATTTCAGCTTTAAAAATAAATTACGGCCTATATGTTGCTCAGGCCTATTAGCTATATAACAAAAGCAGTTCCATTCGAATGTGTCTAGCATGTACAAACAGACAATTATTTTCTTAAATTTTTATTATTATTTATCAAAAATATTTAATGTACATATTTTTTTATTGTTTTATTATATGTCTGGATGTTTTAAGACACGTAATTACGGATATCCTTAGATATTTACAGAAATTTTATTAAACTTACTAGTTAACTGGTGACTGGTTTTCCTATTACGACTGGTGTAAATTTAAAGACATGCTAGGTGCTGCATACGCTTTATCTTATTTCAAGCGTAACAGCACTCGTATTTTCAATACAATTGGCGTTTATAAAACCGTAATAATGTTGAGTCGTAATCAAACATTTATTACTCTATTTTGATACAGGGTAATGTGGTAGAAACGACGGGAATCGCTTATTACAGTAACTTTATAACAAAAATTGTGGAAAATAATTAAAATGTATTCCAATTTATCCTTTATTCATATTATGTTACGTTTATTTCGTGTTGCTGCAAACAGATAAATGTCAATTCCGTTAATAAACTACTCGAGGTTGCGTTCAGGAAAATCCCAGTGTTTCAAGCTTGACTATTTCCCTTCCAGTAGTTTCAATATTTCAACATTCATAATATGCCAAACGTTAAGCTGTAGTACATCTTATAGATCACTTTATTACTTTTAAATTAATGGTACGGTCTTAAATTCAGAAAGTATTTTATTGCGTTGTCCTTAATCTGTAGTAGACGAAGCAATCATACTATTTCATGGAATCGAACAATACTTTTCTAGTGTAAAAAGCCAAAAAATATTAAAACCTAATAACAAAACCCGGCTTCCTAACCTAAAAGAAAAATAAATGGCCTGTTAGAAGCTGTTTCTACAATCCGTCCCGATTGTGCATTGACATTTTCATTTAAAATCTGTGCTAAAATCCGCCAATAATAAGTAGCCTTGCTTTTCTTTTCAATTGGCAATGGGTTTTTAGTTCTTTAATTTTTTTGGTATTGCTAATAGTTATAGGCGCCGCGAAAAAATACGAAACTAGTAAGTACGGCACATTTTTTTACAGATAAAAGGGTGGGTACGTACGTATCAAAAGATCCTTATTTATAAAAAAAATCTTTTGATACGTACACAATTACTCAGACATGAGCACACTAACGTTTGGTTCTCATAGGTCTCATAGGAATAATTGGCGATTCATTCATTGCACGCTGTTGCAATCGACAAACTCGGGAATAAAAAAAATCATGTGACTGAAAAGTTAAGAGTCTGGTCTGTTATATAACAACATGCAAATTGCAAGTGCGTTTGAATTCAACCTTGCGCCTGACCTCGGTCATTACTGAATAGATTTTAAATTTACGTTGACATTTGACTTACGAGGGGTGATTGATAAGTATCCGAAGCAACAAAAAAAAACTTAATCTATTTAAAACAATTTTATTTTTCAACGTAATTTCCTTCTACCTCGGTGCATTTAGTGTAGCATAATGCTCCTCTACGGCGACAATGACTACATCATTTGATGAACTCTTCGGCCTCCTAACCATTTCTTGAGATTCGGAAACAAAAAAATGTATAATTTCAGTTTCTTACAAGAAAAATATATATCAGTGTTGTTATAATCCGTCGTACTGCGACGTATTAGTCAAGATTCACATCAAACATTTCAAAGAAGTTTCACTTGAAAAACCTCAGACAAAAGGCATTTTGAAATTATCGGTCCATGGTTTGTCTAGCAATCGCGTCACATGACATCAATACAATATCAAGACCAAACTATATCTTATCGATATTCTGAACATTGAACGGGGCACGGGCGCGGTATATAATCTTAAAAATACCCACTTCTGTTTCTTGTTTAAAACTGTATGTAACGGGAAATATAAATATAAGATTGCAAATACTTAGAGCCTGCCTTGTGACAGTCCAGAAGACAAAAAGTCTTCCGTAATCAGTCGAACTGTTAGGGCTGAACAAGTGCCGCCAATCAGTAGTAGGTCCCTCCGAAAAAAAAAAGCCTGCCTTGTGACACTTGTGCTTTTCTAAACATTACACATATTGGCTGAGATAATACTTGAACAATCAATTATTGTCTTTTTTTTTTTTTTTGAGTAAGAGCAGTTGTCGTCCACACTGGATATGCTTGCGCTTGAGACTACATTAGACTCGTATTATTTTAAAATATCTATTAATTATTTGAACAAGACATTCATTGTTAAGTACTCATTTTATTTCCATGATTTGATTTGATTAGGCCTGGGAATTATAACACGTACTCACGCTATTTCCATATACATAAGGGAGAGAAAACGGAGTGCCACATATCACGATCCTAGTCGAGGAATTAATTTCAGAAAATATTTTATTACACATCTAGTAACTTTGTAGCATTAATAATTTATTACTGTTTTCAAGTTCATTTGTGTTTACTTAAAATATACTGTGTACAATCAGTGACTCTAAGCGACAAGTGTTATCCTCAATGGTCTATACATTGCGGAAATTATTGAGAACAATAACTATATTTCTTTGTAAACAATTTGTATTCTCAGTAATAACCGTAAAATGGTATCATATTCATTTTATATATGTAGGCGTTTTAAATGAATTATTATTATTACAGTTACCAGCTTCTTTTAGATTTAACCCTCACTCGATAAAACAAATGATCCTTAATTTATACCTAGACTTTTTCTCATAAGATGTTTATGGCCCATTGGGGGAAAGAAGGGCAACACATTTACATGACAATAATAATACTCCGATTACACGTTTGCCCTCCTATACTGTAAAAAAAGCAATGTTTGATCTATTCCTCGTTTCGCGATCGTTATGGTTCTGATTGTTCTACCATATAGATGTGAGCATATGTATTTTCCCCCAAGGTTATTGGGCAATTCCCGACCATACACTATTAGAAAAAGCATTCAGTAATTTATGGTTTGATTGAATGTGATCGAGAATGTTTAACGTTCCACAATAGTGATGATTGCAATGGCTTTGTTTTACATATCGTAGACGTTATTGTTTCGTAATGCGTCAAGGTAGTTAATTTCAATGCCACGGGCAATATTTTGACGGCGCATCTACTAGGGCACATGACAACGATATCGCCCGTGTGGCCTACGTATTAGTTGATTGATATCAATGAGTTCAGCCTAGATTTTACTAGACGTTTTTGCATTTTGACGGATGTCGTAGCAACTGGTATTATGTAAGTTATACACGAAGTGATCATTTGCCTTGTACTAGTTACTTTAAACATGAGTAAGGTAATAGTTATCATGTGCCATTGCAGCCGAATTGGGCCGACACGACCGGGGAGGTAACTCCCTAACCATGACAGTGCCGTGTAATATGGATTAATTATACTATTTGATTACTTCTCGAAGTTTTGATGATCGGTGTCATTTAAAGGATATCTAAACCAATCTGCGTGAAGAAAATGGGTTAAGATTTTACGACTAACAATAATAAAATACAAGCCATGCGTCCCCGCTATGGCTGGATAAACTGCTATAATCTGCTTTTGATGGTATACCTATTAGAGACTCCCGGAATCGCAATCTAAACGCACATGCACAATTCGAAATAGAAAAAACTTAAAACATCATAACCTCGGAAGGTGCAGCTTTATATATTCTTTTGATAATGTATTTCAGGCTAAACCATCTCAACCGTTTTAAAAGAATAAAAAGATGTAGGTATCTTTTCATTTCTTCTGTATACAGAGGAATATAGGTCTTACTTCTTTTGAAGCCATGATGCCCTGCGGCCGTATTGTACAGGCTGGCACGACCGGGAGGCATCTCTCGCCCACATTATGCTGAAAATGACATCTGTGATAATCTCCTTTCGTGCCGTTGTGTCGAGTTACCGGTGGGTCATTGGAGGGGAGGAGAAAACATGTATGGGCGTTGGTAATCATTGGAAGAATCCTACTGTACGTTTGGCCCGTTTCAGATAGTGAAATATTATGTGTTAATCTAACGCAGCGCGGGTTTTTACAACTATCAGGCAATTTGATCTCACACGTACCAGTCTGTGCCTTATCTACTGTCACGCAACCGTGTTTAAACGCACACGAGTTTTAGTTTTAATCTTTTGATATTATACTGGGGACAGCGCACGATTCTTTGGCCGTGGTCATTGTCAGTCTTTACCACTCCGATGTTTGCCTAAACGCCAATGTTCAAATAAATTTTTATTTCTTTATTTCAATTTTACTTAAAATTAAGCCACGACGTACATAGAACAAAATCATCTGAACATGGAGTAGCTCAGATCCGTAGAAAAATGAAACGTCTAGTCAAATTTTTTTGTATGAAAAAATATTTCCAAAGACAAATAAAACTTTCTTCTAAAATGGTTTCTGAGCTATATATGGTGGATAGAGAAACAACATCAATTTACTTTCAGCTTTGATTTATTGAACACTAGCAGTACAGCCCGGCTTCGCACGGATATTTTACAAAATTAGAATTAATGAACATGTCCATTGACTTACAAAAATAGAAATATTTATACATTTTAATTTCGGCCTCGTAAACATTTCACGTTAACGAATGTCAAATAATTCAATTTATGACAGAACAACTAGTTGTCAATAATTTTTGCAGCTGCGATATACATCTCTTTAACACCTTTAGTGACGTTATCGAAGTGTTCCTAACGATCTACAACGTTTTAGAAAATATTATATAGCCTATGTCCATCAGTGATTATTTAAGATTCTAATAATTGAATAATTTTTCAAATCGGTCCAGTAATTGTGGAGCCGATTCGATGCTAGTTCATTTTTTTCCTATTTATAATATATTAGTATAGAATACATGTATATTACTCTAAGTAACGACACCAAACCTCAACAAAATTGCTTTCACGTTTGCCATCTGTCATTGTTTAAACAAAGTGGCTACAAAGTTGGCCCTTAGTATAATAAAACACAGATTTCTGTATAGTTAAACAATGAAAAGTTGTTAGTATTTTCAGTGTGGTAGCGGCATTTTTGTTGATACTGTACATTGACACGTTTCTAATTCATGCCTTTTCCCGCTAATTTATTTGATCCAGGTCTTATATTTTTTCTTTTTACTTCGTCTTCATAACCAAATCTCTCTACAAGTATGTTTCTTTTACTTCTGTAACATTTGAATTATGTATTTTTTTATCAATTACTTAGTAACCGATTTTTATTTCTACATTCGTTTATGGAGTAAATAATACATTTAGTTTTTCCTTCAATAGGTATGCATTAATGCTTAACAGAAGGACGCTAATAATAAGGCGCTGAAAACGTTTATTGGAGAAACCCAGAGAAACGTTAAGTTTCCCCGAGTTTTTATTGTCATTCGTTCCATTTGAAAACTCGGCAGTTAGTTATATAAACTCCTCCCGAGAATAAAAACCGAAACATGTCAAGCGTAATATTCACAGAAGTAACATGTGTAGAGAAGGCAATCTAGAAAACGCGTACGCATGACACGGAATATGTCGTTTATTACATTCATCATAATTAACAAATATTAACAAAATTCACTAAGACATCCTGATGCCATAAATAAAAATATATTGACTGGAGACGATCACTGATGGCGTGACGCACACAATATTTTTATATTTGAATGTCTGCTGTAGGTCCCATTATAATGTTTTAGATCCCTGCCCACCCAAGTTAGAGTTAGAATGGCATCCTTAGTCCCATATTATATATACAATTAACGAATTGTATAGAAACCGAAACTCCAGTGTTCATACACGCTATCCACTCTAGAATCTAGATAGCAATCGGTGGCTATGAAGAGGATAAATACTCAATTCCATTTTCTAATTAATATGTTATATCCCACAAAATAAAACATATAAACAATTGAATAGTAAATTACCATATTTATACATTTGTCAATGATCATCGGTTCTAATTGTCCTGACAATTGCCTATGCAACACAATAAAGACGATTCTATTAAAATTGCCCTTGCTTGACCCGGCACAGCGTTATTATTGATTGATACAATGTACAAGGGTTTGCGTTGATCGAATTATAGTATCAGTGGGCTCCACTGTTTGTTTAAATTGTCTGGTGTCTCGTTTATCAATAAAAGTCTGCTCATCTTTCAATGTATGCTTTACACTTGCGAGCAACGGACATTCAGACTTCGGAGTATTTGATATTGTACTCACTATCAAAACGCATAATTATGCACACAATTATAAGGTTGTACAAGCGCATCGCCCTTCGTCATATTTCCGCCAATGAACCGTTCGAACATACAAACCGCAAACGATACACAAATAACATACAAACGAAACACTATAGCATACCCTTCACGGTATTAGGGTAGCGAGAGTTGATGTTACAATTACAAACGTGTTGACATTTCCTATTAAAAAAAACTCAAGGTAGTTTTCTATAGACTATTTAATTACAATACTCCTAAAGCATATTATTTTGTTCCAGAAACTCGTCTCCACACGCATAATCTTGCGCAACTTGAGCGCCGAAAACACCAACCTAAAGGCCGTTTTGCAAGAGAAGATCCCCCAGGAACAAGAGAAGATTCGCAACTTCCGCAAGCAGTATGGCTCCACTAAAGTAGGCGAAGTCACCATAGACATGGTATGATAGATTTCTAATAATTTACGAGAATATATAATGTGTAATGTTACGAGTAATATTGTGAGCTATATGACGCGGGGGGGAATTGCTGTTAGTAGCTAAAGAAATAGAAAATTAAGTAAATAATAAGACCTGGTTTGGAGTCGAAAAGGCTGTGTCATAGGTGCAAAATTTCATCAAGAAACTCCACTTTATAGATAGGTGATATCTGGTGAAGCTGATAAAGACGTGTTCATGTTTTATTTAAGAGTTTTGTCTTTTTAAATAAAGCGTTATCTGACTTGCCAGCATGTTGGCGCATGTAGTGGTGAACGTTCCAAACCGCCGTACCGGTTAGGTTAACCACGACGAACGCGCGCGCGTCGTGCTACCCGCCCGTGGTGGAAAGGGGGAGGCGTTCCCCCAGTCATAGCTCAACAAGCTCCTCTACACCCCCTCGATAATGCAAGGCCCACATTAGTTAGTTACAGCGCGTGAGCTGCCGCCCTCGTTAGGGAGGGGGAAGAGTGGTCACCTTGACCGAGATAATAATAGTTATTTTAGCTAATCTTAAATAACTATCGGGATGCATTCTTCCTATCTGCAGGAAAGGAGGGGGTTCTGTCCCCCTATCGACCATAATCTCACCTAGATCGTGGCTCGACGTGTATTATAGTAACAGATGAAGCAGCACTTCCGTCAACATAGAGCAGTCACAAAAAGAGTCTCACAAATTCTGGTAAGGCACCAAAGGCTGGTTGTCAATTCTCGGAAAACCGTCCTTAAATCACTTGTTACTGTACCTTAAATGGACAAACATTAAGTTGCACATTTAATGGTCAGATCGTCGGGATATTATGTTTATGTTTTAAATTTCGCTCTAGCCTAAATTGTCTAGTATTTATCAACATAATGCCAACAATTTAGTGAGCTAGGAGATTAACGTGACAAACATACAAAGACATTCAAAAAATAATTAGAAATATTAGTTAGTACTTATTACTACAATTAAGTTAACTAGGCTGCAGGCCGCGACTTCGTCCGCGACAATAGACATATGTCAATACCACATACAATTATTTCCATAGCGTGTTATTCTGGCACATAAGCAAAATGTACCTGAACTCAAGAAAATGATTCCCACTGCTGATTATGATAATAAAAACCTTAATATAAAGGCATCACGCAAGAAACATTACAATTCTGCTACTTCCGGAAGTCAGTCACACAATATTTTTTTGTTTATTACTAACTTGTTATACGTCATTTGTAAAATAAATGTAATGCATACGTCATGACTAAACAGTTCGTGGTGCATTTTAATTGGCTAGTCGAGCTTCGGCTTGTCGAATGCACATAAAAAAATTGTGCTAATTGTTTGCAGTTCAGTATAATTTACAGCCTTATTAGAGTAAATCAGTCACATCGAACATATGGCGGGGCTGTTTTTAAAATTTGTATGACATTCGCAGTTTTGGGGTTGTTGTCCAATGAGTTACCGATATCCTAGCATGTATTGTGTGGCCTAATGTCCACTCGATATGTAGACTGCCTAGTACTAAGCAACAAATAGCTGAATTCAAAAACGTCGGCTCGACTAGACCGTGCCACGGGCCGATCCGGCCAAACAACTAACTTTGGCAGTTGAAATAGTTGACAAAAATCTCATCATTATAACACGTAGATAGGTTACTAGGAACACAGCAAGAGTGGAGATTATAACGTTTAGAAATTCAAGATATTATTATTTGAACATTGTGTGCTCATTAAAATGTTGTATAATGCAGATGTACGGAGGTATGCGCGGTATCAAGGGTATAGTCTGGGAGCCATCAGTCTTGGACCCTGATGAGGGCATCAGGTTCCGTGGACTCTCAATCCCAGAGTGCCAACAGAAGCTACCCAAAGCCAAGGGTGGCGAAGAGCCCCTTCCAGAGGGTCTCTTCTGGCTGCTGGTTACTGGTGACATACCCACCGAAGCACAAGCAAACGCCCTCTCAAAGGAATGGGCGCAAAGGTGAGAATAATTGTTAATTTATCATTAGCTCTAAATTATTTCTTGTGGGTTTGGGTAGGAAGATTTATACATATAATGTGAATTGATTGATGAATGGTTCAGAGATGGAGGAGAGATGAGGTGACTCCAGAAATAGCTAACAATTAGACCAGATTTCATTCAGTTCCGTTAGTAGTTTTTCTGTGTAAGGGTAACAAATATACATACAAACTTTCACACTTATAACATTAGTAGAATTGTAAAGACTAGACACACCCGTGTAACTTATCAGACCAAAGTATTGTTCGTTTCTACGTTAAAATGAATAACATTCATTTCTTACAACATATTTAACTGGCGATCCGCCCCGGCTTAGCCCGTGAATACACTATACTCTAAAACCACATGAAAATCTGTTATGTAGATTTTGAGGAAATTTATAACATACAGGCAGACTGTTTTTGGGGACTTTATTATACCCAGTAATGCCACTCGCGATTTCAAAACCAAGTTTCCGTATATAAAACTAGAGCGTAGATGTAAAACTCGGAAATTTGGCTATAAGTTTTAATCATATATATTAGTATATACATATAAGTATTTATTTTATAGTATACGACTACCGATGCCCATAAACATCCGCAAAATTACATAGCCGCGTGGCTTCGGCTACTCACAGACCGCAGGAAACGCTATACCGAACATGTCACGGTGGTATCCTGCCATGCCGGCTCAATTCCAGTACAATAAATGGCACAAACAAAAAAAAAACACGATTTTAAGTATTAATTATACCTATTTTCGAATACTGGTTCTGATTCCACAAAAAAAGCTTGTGGATATGCTTTACGTTGCTGCAGTTTCCTTCTCTTTTGAAAATGTTATCTACTTTTTAATGACGCCTATTTTTTTACCTATCTGATGGTTCAATGTACTTAGAACGTTTAAATGTTACGTTGGCATAACATATGTATATGCTATGCCAACGTAACATTTTTACGTTGGCACGTAACAGATAGCAATTCACACTCCTCTGCTGACGTTATATTCCGTACACTTATTATGATATGAAAGCCTGAGTTCCTAATAAGATAACTAACTTTAGTTATAATAGTTAATTTCATAAAATCACAATATTGATGTTTTATTTGATCTCAGTTCTTAAAATATTATGTGTAATCATTGTCATTGTCGAACAGGGCCGCGCTCCCAGCCCACGTCGTCACCATGTTAAACAACTTGCCCAACAAAGTACACCCTATGTCCCAGTTCTCCGCGGCCGTCACCGCCCTCAACAGCGAATCACTATTTGTGAAGGCCTACACAGAGGGAGTCCACAAGTCGAAGTACTGGGAGGTAAGCTTTTTTTCTGATTTGCCTTCTAAAGCCTACGCAAGGTTCTTATTAGATGATGATTTTCATGATCAACACGTTTTTATAATATATGGACAAACGAGCAGCCGGGCCCCTGATAAGTAAATGATGTACGACGCCCACAGACAGCTGCAAAAACGTAGGTTGTTGGAACTGCGTCTTGCACTATGCCCTCTATTTACTTTATCTTGTTTATAAAGATTGCTTTTTTGTACCATTTATTTAGTGTAGGCGGGCAAACGAACCTTTTGTACAGACGCCCATGAACATCCGCATGATTACTATGACGGCCCATAGCCCTTGATTTCTGTCGGCCCTTGGTTCGACTCGGGTGCAGTGCAGCAAAGTAGCGTCCTGAAGTCTACTACTGAACGTAACAGTAAAGGAATTGTTGTTCAACAGTACGCATACGAAGACACTATGAACCTAATCGCCAAGTTGCCCGTGATCGCCGCCGCGATCTACCGCAATTCGTACCGCGACGGCAAGGGTATTGGCGCCATCGACGAAAACAAGGATTGGACCGCCAACTACTGCAACATGCTCGGCTACGACAATCCAGAGTTCACAGAGCTCATGAGGCTATATCTCACGATCCACAGGTAAGTTGATTGTTTTCAATAGATATTGTTATATGCACGGATCAAATCTGCGGCTCTGTCCCCCGTTCGTGTCCCTAAACTAGAATACGCAAAAGACTTCGCAAGTTCAATGAACTGTTGTGGCCAATGTAATCCCAACAGTTGAAGGTCCATCCGAAAAAAAGCTGTATATGTCAGAATTGCAGTTTGTTCAAGTACGAATGTGATTTGCAAAAGAAGGTGCGTAAGAGATGCAAGCGAATTCGGCGCGTGTTTTACGCTCGTTTGGTCCGTCGCTGTTTTACGCGGCTTCACCGTGGAAATAATATAAGCAGAAGGGAAGGTGCAGTCTGTTATATAACAGCGAGTGGCCTTATTGGTTAAAAAAGAGACAGAGGGTGAACCAAGCTTGCTGTCTTTGTCACTAAGACGGCCGCGTTTTAGTTTGGCTTGCCTACTCTCTAATATCTCTATGTATTTAACTTGTCATTTTTTACAACTGTAGCTGACCCAGGACTGGAGTTTAACCGTTTAAGAATTTTAAGTACACTGTTATACTTTTTTTTTTTCAATTATTAGTTAAATTGACAAAGAAAATTAAAAAACCAACCTATAACACATAATAACCCTTATCAAATAATAACACATACATAACAATAACGACAATAGTTAGTTTGATTAACTTTCAGACGTTATTACCAAGGAAAGGTGCATAACAGTGTAACATAACTCTTAAAAAGGAAACCACTCAGTTAATTAACTATGGTTACCTTTACAGATAACATTCAGATATTAAAACCGAATGTACATAATACAGAGGTTTAAGTTGAAAAAACATGCCGTCATCCTTTTTTTTATAGTATAGGTCCCCCTATACTATAAAAAATCTATCATGCATCATGCAAGGCACTATCTCCTCCTATGCAGAATGGCACTTCTCTTACAAAATTCACATTCTGCCAAAATCGGGTAAAATAATTAACAAATATATGCCATTCATGAACTTGGATGTAAGGAAGGCAACGGTTCAGCATAATCAATTTGTGAGTGGGCGTCGGTAGTCTTAACGTTCCGCTCGTTTTGCCCCATATGCCTTAAAAACGTATTATGACATGGCTTATTGGCATATTATATACCTATTTCTATAAGAAGCTGTTTATAACGGCTTGGCTTTCTACCCAAGCAAACTAAGAAGCAAAAACCCAAGCCGTTAGGAAATTAAATTGGCTAATAACATTTGAATCTTCCAGTTTTTATATCCAATCTTAAGAAATTAAATTGGCTTAAAACATTTGAATTTTCCAATCTTTGGAAGTTACATTGGCTAAAAACATTTCAGTTTTTATCCATTCTTACATCGTTGTACTGCAGTGCATAAAGTTTTCAACAATATTGTCGCGTGGTATTATTAGGGTTATAAACTGACGTACATATAGTGAGGTGCGAAGGTGGTAAGGTCGGTAAGGTACTGATCATACGATACTGTTCTTAAACCCCGTGTTTCGATACTATCTTTACTAATAAAAAGCTTAAGAGTTTGTTTGTTTGATCCATCTGCCATTTGTTCTTCTGAGTGTGTGACCGGGCTGGTCCTGCTTGACCATCACTTTGCATATATTTATTGTATGGATTATATACAATGACACTACGACTAATAGTGCCGTGTAGTAAAACCGCGCGGTGATGCTAGTTATAAACAAGTCTGTGACGGACGAGTGATACCTTACGTCATAACGGTTCTTTAATTGATCTGTGAAAGCATTGCCCGACTTTAAGGAGGCGCTCTCGCTGGCAGGCTCCGCCCATTCGGTACATTGGTATGACTTGGAACGTTACTTTGACGTCATACTTTTTCATGCATACAGACGGTACGAGCAGGTTATGTAAGTGATAAAATTACATTGGCGGAGGCGTATGCACTCATGTATGAAAGGAAATAACAAATATCTATCATTTCGTAATGGTTTCTTTCTGTGAAATACCTATAAAATCCCAATATATTTTTAAATTTTCTACTAAGTAATTATCTCGAATTATTAGGTACACCTATGCAGTCGTACAAATTATAAGAAGCGTATAATATATAGTAGTTATGTGTCCAATAGCTACTTGACACTTTAATAGTTACTTGTTAAACCGGTGGTAAGAGTATTGCCACGTTCAATACCAACCACATAATACGAAATTCACTAAAAACAAAATGGCGACCTACTTAAGTGGACTCTGATTGTATGTTTCAATTTGTGTACCTTGTCATGACGATCCCAGTATGTATGAATTCTACTTTCCGCTTATCACTCGCCAACTCACAATCATCAGCTTAATCAGTCCGCTGCTGGACATGGCCCCATTCAATAAACGACAAGTCGATCACGACATGCATCTTAAACACACGAAAATTTGATTCTTTTTACGCTCACAACAAGTGAATTGATGATAATTATGACATTTATTTGCTAGCTGAGGAGTCAACTAAAAAGTATTAAGACAATAAAAGATAACATAGAACTCACGACATTACATTGTTAGAAATTAACGCGTACTAAATACGTTTATGTAATTTACATACAATGTATTACTGTAAATCATGCGTTCTGGTCACAACCAAACCTCTTCTGCTGAATTCGGGGTATTTTAACATAAAGAATATGTTCTGGTGAAATTTATCCTGTGCTATTGCGAATATAATTTATTATATATATATTTGTTACGATAATTTAATTATGAAAACAAATTTGAATAAGTTAACAACTATGGATATATTCTAAGAATAAAAATATTATTTTTCTATAATGTTAAGCAGTTTCAAGGTTTTTATAAAGTGAAAAACGAGAACTCGTGGACTTTTGGCGAGTACCAAGCCCACAATCATACGCATAATTGTAATGCAAACGTGTTGCCCTGATCTAATCTTCACAACTTATGGGTCGCAGAAAACTCACAAACCGCTCGAAACGTGACAGCACTTCTCGGATTTCGGACAAGTTAACATTAATTAAATGAGTAAGTTCATTTAGTTTTGCTAAGTTTACATTAGGACATGTAAAGGTCTCCCACTCACATGCCACAACCCTGTCACTTCTTAATAAACACGTTAATTTTGAGTTGCTTTCGCGTCATTGGCTTAAGGCCAATTCAAGTACTAATTACATCTAGCCTAGCTAGTGCTTATGTGTTATGTGGCAACAGTGGTGTAACTGTTTTCGGGGCACGCTGCAAATTATCGGAAGGGCCTCTTTGTCTCCCAACATAGAGAAATGAATTAATGAATGTATCCCATATGTAAGACAAGCAGTCTTAATATTGTTGTAAGCATGTATTAACGGCTAGTTTTATTAGTAACAAGTTAAAACAAAGGCCGAAGCCGGGATTTGGGGACAGGGGGCTCGACCTTCTAACGCTCAAACTGGCATACGGGCTTCCATTTAACACATTTCTACCACATTGAATTTATAAACATAAAGTGGATATTCTCTTGTTCTCACGACAGCCTTTGCTATTGCAATTGATGCGGTTTGCTAGAGTCTGGTAGCGAGGGGGGTAATTAAGAGAGGGAGATAACCCATTATAGCCCGATTCTGCGAAGGTGTGCGACCACGTGATCCAACTGCTCCTTTGCTTGCTATGCTACTAAACGTTTTCACTTCCACGTATATCCAAGAATGACAAGGATGTTTAAATGTAACTGTACTGTAACCCTATAACCTCTTTACTGGTTTGCTGCATGCGATAATATTGAATGCGAATTGATGTGTCACAATTATCTTCCTATGCTTGTTCAGCCACGTTATAAAAATGTCTCTGCTTTTGACAATTATCAGCGTTGAACCTTCCACTGCTGTAGGAAGTTGGCATAATGTCAAAACATCTTCACGCCACATTCCTTTTGGGTTAGGCAGAGATACCGAGTGCCATAAGTCCCGATACTTACATATAAGGGGTAGTACCACGACGCATTGCAGCCTAATTGGGCCTATGCTGATATACATATCATATACAATGACACCTATGCTGTTGCGTTTCGTTCAGTTTGTGAATATTCGGTGACCCGTTGTATGGCAGGAGGGCAACACGATAATGCAGATGTCTATGTGCGTAGGTAGATATTGATAGTGTATTTACTATAAAAAAAACAAGTCATGCTCCCTGCCACATTAATTTCACTTTCATACAAACAATTCACTTTCATACAAACACGTCGGTTGCGAAGACTTACCACCACAATACTAACATCTGACATTGCATTAGCAATGAATCCTGTAGATCCGCTATCTTATCATTGATTGTTAAATAATTCACTATACGCAGACCATTCAACCTTTCGGCTCTATGGTCCGATTTAGAGTTCTTTACCGCAAGTCCTTTCTTGGCGTTCATTAACGTTCACGTTTAGAAGATGATGATAAGGCATGTGATGGTGTTTCAAGCGAACTGCCGTATCCTTATTTCTGCTACCTTGAATCTTGAAAGCGTCTTATCTCTGCAATCAGTTACTCAGACGTATACGAGATAACGTTGTGATATACAATGTACATACAATACTTTTATAATATACAATGTCAATTATTATGTAACACTAGCAATACTAATT
>JAFELO010002559.1:35448-47034 GCA_017140195.1 Eumaeus atala
GGCGGGAGCATAAAGAAAATCAATAAAATAAAATTATCATACAGCCTCAGTGGTCTTGTGGTTTTGCTAAAGGCAGTTACGTACGTCTTGGCACATGTCTGCGCTATTTTTACCGAGTAGAATGCGTTCCGGTATGATGTGTAGGGTAGCTGTGCTGGCTAATATTAAACTCTGAAAGGTCATTGGGTTCTGAGTGTTATTACATAAAGCTATACGTAAATGAACCATTGTAATTCTTAAGTATGCATAATCAAACTGCCACGGGCTTTTTATGGCTGTTTTCAATATCTATTTATCGACTTGGTCCCGGTGAACGAATTGTGACATAACTTCCACACGAAATATCACATCATTGGATCTACAGTAATCCCCAGATAGATAGAATGTTAAAAATGGCCGCTAGTGAGCTCTTGCGTAATAGTCGGAAAGAATCCAAACGTTTTCATGATATAGAAAGAAAGCTCCTAAGATGACCTAAAAAAAGTAAGCTTCTTTCTCTCGACTGCCTTCTAATCATGCAACACTCTGCTCCCTATAAATTAGGACCGCAAATATGGCAGCCAGATTGAGGATAGCAACATCATTACAATAGCGCCTTGCGATCTCTCAGTTCCAACAAATTAGCTCACGTGGAAAAAGAAAATGAAAGGGGGCAAAAATGGGAAACTCAACTCGTCTTTGCAAATGCACACAAAGTAATTCTGTGGTTATTCATGGGCAAGTAGCAGTCGCTAAAAGGCTCCAACTGCTCGTTTGTCTACCGACTCTATAAAATAAAATCAGAAGATATATAATATTAAGAAAAGATGAGAAAATAATTTAGCCTCGCAAGGCAGCCTTACGTCATAGTAGGCCTATTATAGAATATTTTATAAGTATTACATAGTAACAGCGGTTACGTAAGCCGGTTCATGGACTGAGGACTAATAAGACATAGTGGATTCACTTATGCCATGTTAAGTGTTAAATGATTAGATATACATTTAATCTAATCATATAAACCAAAGCACCAAAATCTGTCTCATCACAGACGTGATCGATTTTCTCAAATGCTACATACGTATTGTCTTGCAGTTTTCAAATATGGATCCCCACGGAAGGTCATTTGAGCCCTATTAAATCTCACGGACGAAGCCGAGGCAGATTGCTAGTTTAACATAAGTATTTATACTTTGTTTTAACATAATTTCTCGGATATTATCCATTTGTGTCTGACATTTAGAACATACTTTTGTAAATTTCCATCCTTATCGGACTTTCCGTTACGTCGTCCAAAACACGTGCTGTGATTTCCGCTCTGCTATGTGACGTAAGCTAAAATTGAGGGCAGCGCTAGGTAAATTAGGGATTTCTTGGAGCGAGTTGACTAGAACGGGTTAAGCATTAAATTGCTTAACTGAATGAAACCTCTTGTCAGCTACCTGATAACTAATCTGAATCATTCTTCCAGTGTCAATTACGGCATGATATAGACGCGATTTTGAGGTTATTCCAAGAACATATTTATTTGTTCTGTCACCGATAGACCACACACCGCAACGGAAGCCGAAGGCTCTCGTTATGGTTCTTCACTCATAGCAATCCGCATAAGTTCAAGGTGAAAAATAGAAAATGATAAGCCGCACACTCTTGGTGTCAAGTCCAACACTCATCCAGTTTGTACTGTAGCAATATAATTGCCGCGTTAAAAATGGACACATAAGTATTATCATATAAATAGTTGTTCAAGTAGCTACTTGGTCTGTATAGTTCTGTGTTATCTGTTCCCACGGCAGTCTTTTATGTCGTGCAGACAATGGCGCATTTTAATGTCAATCAAGCGAACGACATGATCTTTACTCTTGACACGCTTTTCTTTACATACTCGGCCGGCGTGACTGTTGTGCTGTTGCGATTACATTGCTTCCAGAGCATGGTATGAAGGAGGACCGGGACCGCCAAAAATTCGCACTTTTTGTAACCTCGTTGTGTTGATATTTATGGCCGTTACCGATAGGCTCCGTTCATGTGTCTATCTGCTTTAAATTAACATATACATATGTCTGACCAAAGCGAGGAGACGAAATGAAATATTTGCAGTTTTTATAATAGAAATGAAGCTATAGTTTTGTAGTTATTCAGCGCGGTCGAGCCTCTCGCAAACTGGTTTCCTTATTCCTGATTTAAGTGAGAGGGTCAATTCTTAGATAGAGAGTACCAAATTAGGCAATACAGCAGTGTTGACCCGTTTCCCCTTACGATATGAAATATGTTAGTTGACTATGTTTACTTATGCAATGAAAGTACTATGCTTATCAAATTTTATTACTTTACATGGTTCACATAAATAAATGTCATGGTTAACATATTACATAACATATACGTGACCTCGAGAAGACCGGTTAACGATCGCTTAGCTAGCGCGTTGTGTACGTGACATATTTTATACACGCTCCGGAAATACCTATATCGGATGTCAAAACTGGGATATGAGCAAACATTAGATTAGCGGACCCGAAAGCAGAGGCATAACGATCGTTCTGCAAATTTATTGGATGGGCCCTCTGTCTTCCAATATAGAGAAGCTTAAGCAATGCATGTTATGTTCCTCCTGCGGCGGGCAGTGACGTCTGGCTCCCCGGTAGCCTGGCCCCCGGAATTTTGCCGACTTCTATCTCTTATTACGTCAATGCCTGACACTTACCAACCTCCACCCACGCTCCTACCCACCTCTCGGTATACGGAGCGAATTATGGGAGATGCACGGGGGTTTGCTCACAGTCTGTTCCCCAACGTGCAATTCTTTACTCCCTACATATTATTTAAGTGTCATCTCGTTATTGCACTCTCCCCTTTCTGGGGCCTGGTATCACAAAAACAAGTTTTCATCGGCCTCGTCAGTCCTGATTATCTCGATGCAGCCAATCGAAAAAAATAATGCCCGACAGACAAATTTAAAGCTCGAAATTTTTTTGTTGACTAGCAATATTAATATGGTGCCTAGCAAATTGTATTAAAAACCATTGAGAGAAATATGTGCATAAAATTAGTCCAGGAGTTTAGGAGGGACATTGGATGACCAAAACATGAATAGTTTAAAGCGATTGTTTTGTTAATTGACAACACGTGCAACCGTCTTTACATTGATAACAATGTAGTTGTAGTTTATAAGAATATCTACGTTGACAAGTTTCGTTACACGGGTACTACGCTCTTGTCGTACAATTTTTGGATATAACCCATGGCCCGGGATACACAGTCTGATCCCTTTTCTCATGCACAACAGCACCTCGCCCTTGGAGGTTTTTTTGTACCCTTTTTTTATACGTGTCACAAAGAGCCTTTTGCCCTGATGTTAACATTGTAACATGTTAACATTGGCTGGACTTCGTAACTATTTTTCAATTACGACTTAAATAAACATCAGAATCGTCTTGTTTCGACGTACGTGTAATGAAATAATTATAGCCATGTCCTACAAAGTTGTGTTTATCTCCATTTTTGAAAGTCGTTTAAAGTCGTTAGTTCTGATTATCCGCAATATGTATTCAGAGTAGTTTGCACGTTGGCTACTTGCCCACAGATGAAGTGCCATTTCACACATAAGAATATCTTGATATTACATACTTGTATGCAATAATCTGGCGATTATCTATGTATTTATACCTACCATATAATAAAGCTAAAGAGTGTCATTGACTTCGAGAGATTACAGCGTTCAAATCAACATATACTCTGAACGCCATAATCCCTGGACCTACAAGTCAGATTTGAAACATTCGTTTTTGTAAGCTACATTCCTGAAGAAGGTTATAGGCTATATCATAACGAAGAATGACCTGAACTACGCAGATGAAACCATGGGTAACTGCTAGTTACGTATTACATTTTAAATGGAGGTCGGTATTTCCATTCATAAGTACTTTAAATTGAAATTCATAATATACCGGGGGGAATCCACAGACTTACTACTCACTTTGGAAAAAACCTTGAAGTGAGTCAGGGTGTTCCCCTTTTGCAAATTAAGTAAGCTGTATGGATCAAAAGGGCCGTAGAATGATCGTTGTATTTATGATTTTTTTGATTAAATTAATATTTCGTTAAAATTTTATGTTTTGATTTTGTTCGTATGTATGTAATTTTTTTTCCTTTCATTTTTTGGTCTCAAACCCCAAATTATTAGATCTTTACGTCAGCGTTTTCCTCCTTTCTTTATTTCTTCTTATATTAAAGCTTTCCCGTCCAACTGGGCTAAAGAGGCTGTGCTGTCCCGTTTCGTGCGATTAGGAAGAGTCCTGTACCCTATTAGTGCGAGGAAAAAGCAGGGCAACCAACCTGCTTAGCTTTTCAGTAGTCCTGAAAAAGCTTCGACTGCTCGTTTTACTCCCTTATGCCCCACAAAGACTATCAATCATCATGTCACGGAGAAGCATTTGTATTTTCAACTTGCGGAAATATTCAACGCATTGTGGATGTGATCGCCTCCGCTGTGTGACCCCTTAACAATGCGCGAGGTGACAGAAAAAGCTGTAATCGTTTCTATAGACACGCATTAACCGGTATTCTTGTTTTCTTGGTCTGCACTTCTACTTTAACTTATGCTGTGGAAGCAAAGATGTGGCGTATCGTATTGCTATAAAGTGTAAGAGCTCGTCGTGCGAGTTGAGGTTTGGAGCCAAATGGGGGACCGACCTTCCCACTTTCATGCAGGTGGGGGAAATGGATTCCTATATGAGAGGTATAAACTTATAGATGACTCAACTATAACTATTTTGACCGAAGGGGAGGACAGTGAAGTGTCTCAGCCGCCGGCGTGAATCACGATTCATGAGTCTCCATGATTCATACACGACTATCGGCGATGATCATGACATGAAAACATAGTTGAAGAACATGCTATAATGTTTATCGACCAAGTAGCCTGATTATCAATAAATTCGTCAATTCCATTGTGGATTGTTTTTGCTCATAATCGATCACTAATATGCATTAATGAAATAAAAATCTTTTTCACTATTATTCAAATTCATGTGAATAAAAAAATGACCTAACCAACGAAGGATTAGGCTAGAGCGATACACCCTTCCTCCGTAACCGAACTTTAAGGCTCCGGAAAGCTTAAAGGTTCGGTTATGGAGGAAGGGTGTACTTTTATTTCTCTGTATTCGACGCCATTAATGTTGTCATGTCAGTCAACGAAGAGAGAGAAGCGGTTAAAAGTATATCAACGATCCAGGATATAAAGGACTCATCAGACCTTTTGAGTTAGTTTTTATGTATTGGGCCAGTAGATTATTGTTATAATTGCAAATGTGTGTGTAAAATTGTAGTTGTGTTATATATATCAGAATTGAGAATTTTTGTATAGGTCAATAGTTGGGTTGGACATCGAATATAAAAAAAAAATCCTCGATCTAACTCAGTATGAAAAATTTACAATGTAACCTGTACAATAACTATTCAGATCTGCTGAAATTTCCACTTTTTCCTTTAACCATTTCAGAAGTGCAAAGAAGACACGAAATGCGCATGTGATAAGTATTATCATTTACGGTCGGTTATACAGAAACAGATGAAAGGTTAAAACAACACGCGTGTGTTCGAGTATCGCATCGGGAATCAAAGTACCCACTTGACCGTGTATTGATAGCTTATCAGATACGCGTGACGACGTGGTAGATGTTGTATAATACCGAAGGTGACCATCGTGTCAACCCTCATTCATTTGTTTTTGATCATGTTGATTGAGGAACGTCTCGTTTAATGAAGCGTTAACTTTAAGCCTCGGGCAATGTCATTCGGTATGTTGTGCGACCTTTACGCGCGAAATGTGCTGCCGCATATAGGGGATATGTGTATACGAGCCATTATTGTCGCCTATTGTTTTTTTTTTGCTTAATTTAATTTATTATTACCTTAATTTATCTAAGTATTCAAGGGTTTTCTTTAAACAGTTTTTATAATTGGGTTTGCCTTGCGATAGAGTAAGCAGACAATGGGGTACATTTGTCATACATGTTTTAAGTCTCCAACAATACTTGCAATTAAAGTAGTTTCAAACATTTCGAATGTGTGTCCAATACAGAAAGATAACAACAGGAGAAATATCGTTTTGTTTCATCATGGACACCGCCAACACTACTGAAACACAAACGCGCGCACCATGCTCATACCTAAACATACATACTAACACAAGCTACACATTATAGCTTACATAGACTAACCTACGGCTTCAAAGCAGAGGCTATGATGAAGGCCACAGGGGTAATCTCGTTTGCTTACTGCCTTGTAACATTATAAACATATTACATGTATATTATACTTATTTTAAAACAAAGTTCCTAAGGCTGTCTTTATTTGATTTCACAAACTCTACTCAATGGATTATCATGCGATTGCTAATTCGCACGTGTCATTCACGGGCGAATCCGGAGCGGATTACCAGTGATTAATACAATAAGAGTAATTGTATAACATTGTAACATACCATTTCTTGTGTTACAGTGACCACGAGGGTGGCAATGTATCTGCGCACACAACTCACTTGGTGGCATCGGCGCTCAGTGACCCCTACCTGTCCTTCGCAGCTGGTCTCAACGGGCTCGCCGGACCTCTCCACGGTCTTGCCAACCAAGAGGTACGTTATGATAATATATTGATAGTCCATAATGACAATGTGCTTATAGATTGCGTTGTAGATCAAAAGTGCTAGTGATATCTTTATTTATATATTGTAACGGGACAAACGGACCTACCTTTACCCTACCGACGCCCATACACATGAGCATAATCGGCAAGTCGATGCTTTGTCATCCTTTCCTCCTCCTCTCCAATGGGCCATTTTAATAGAATGCTTACATCACCATTTATCCGTCAACTAAGACAGGCATAACATTTATAAAAGTTAATTTTAACAACAAGCAAAATCAAGTACACCTACGTGTGAACATAAAAGTGCCCTTAATATAGCGTCCCGTCATTTTCCTATAGAAAAATATATTCAGAAACATTATCAACGTTACAATATACTATAATTTTTATACAATTTCCACTATTTCGTTACACAACTTGTGATTTACAATGACATGTTTCCAATTCTCATTATCACTTTACCTTATTTTTCCAAGTAATTCATATACCATTTTTTGTGCAGGTACTTGTCTGGCTGCAGAAACTCCGCAAGCAAGTTGGTGACAACTTCAAAGAAGAGGACCTGAAGGATTTCATCTGGAAGACGCTCAAGTCCGGCCAGGTCGTGCCCGGGTACGGACATGCTGTACTCAGGAAGACCGACCCCAGGTAATTACATGGCTTCAATCTATAACCAATACCCAGTTTTTTCTTTATTAAAAGGTAGTGCCATGCTACATTGCTGCCTTATAGGGTGGTGTCACTACTGGTGGGAGTCTGTAGTGTCGCCCCTATTCGGATAAGTCACATTTGCCTCTTTATACTATAAAATAACAGGTTTTCAGTTAGATGGTTGACAGGCGATATAATTTTACGTGACATTTACGGTTCTCCAATTGATCTGTGAACACATCGTCCGGTGGAGAGACGCACTCTCGCTCGAAGTCTCCGCCCATTGAGAACTCTACACCTACTCAGAAGTTTTGTGCATTTTCAAGATGTTAAAATTTTGTGGATTTTCAAGATGTTAAGAATAAGATATAATACACAGTAATTTTTTAATCCATTTTGACATACTTACCTTCTCTTCAACGTATTTTATCTTTTTCAAGGTACACTTGCCAACGTGAGTTCGCACTGAAACATCTGCCAAACGATCCACTGTTCAAACTGGTTGCTGCCGTGTACAAGACGGTGCCACCAATCCTAACTGAGCTCGGCAAGGTCAAGAACCCATGGCCCAATGTAGACTCCCACTCCGGTGTGCTATTACAAGTAAGTTTCTTCGTAACATAACTAGCGACCTACCGCGTTTTTGCCAGCGAATAACTGAGATCTGATTGTTCCCCAAAGAAATTATGTTCTAAAATATTCCTGGGGATTAGTTTCATCCATGGGCGATAGCCGCATAGGTTTTCGGAAAATCGATAATACACATACATATTTTGGGGGCTCTGTTTTATAATAAGTTTAGATAGATTCTTGAACGGTCAAATTCTTGATCATCTGTGTAAGAGTGCTTATAAATATACTTCTGAGATTTCAAAAACACAAGGTTTTTTCAAGTGCAATGTTTTGTTATTTTTACAATAATAAAACTAGACCCATTTTTTAAATTTCAGTGTATCTGTTTGTTTGTCCGAATTAAACTGGAACATCTGTAAGGATTTAATGGAATTTTAAGATTTTATACAGGACAGGACATAGGCTATATTCTATTTCTAAAATTCTCTGTTTCGTCACAAAAATATCAAACTATGCCGGTGAAATTGTGGGACTAAGCAAGACAATAAAACTAACGATTAGGTAAATCGTTATTCTTAGCACGTCTTTAGCCTATATCCTAGTCTAGGCGTTGGCGTGAAAAGTAGATTTTGTCCGCTTTTTCCTTCAATTTGTGAAGCGGTTTCATAAAGTATGCACGCTTGTAGTTGGCGAAGTTACGGTCTTTAACCCCCTGAGAGGACCCCTGAGGAGAGGATAAATGGCACTAGCGACCAGTAATTATTCGCATTTATCATTTGGTTGTTTTTTTGTCAACAGTACTACGGACTGAAGGAGATGAACTACTACACCGTCATGTTCGGGGTGTCCAGAGCTCTCGGTGTGCTCTCTCAGCTCCTCTGGTCGCGTGCTCTCGGACTACCCATCGAACGCCCCAAGTCCTTTAGCACCGAGGCCCTAATCAAACAATATTCCAAGTAAATATGGCTATGGTTAATCCGGCTCCCACAATGGCCAGCACATCAAAAATAAAATGTTGAGGACAATATTGCATCTACAGTGACCTGGCCTTTCCTCTACCCGCCGTAGATTTCATCGGGATGTAACACTGCCAGTATATGGACTGCGATGGATATCTACGTTACAAATCATTACGTATCCATAGTGATGCTTACATCATATATTTATTTCCATGAAACAACACTTTAGAATAATTGTTATTTATTCCATAGAACACATTTCTCATTACCACAATGTAATTTTTTATTTGTATGTTGATTAATTTGAATATTTTATTAATTGTAGAAATTTTTGCGTATTATTAAGAATATGTACTTACAATTGTGATTTTTTAAAATATTTTCTTTTGTGTAACATTTATTTAAAAATTTAATTTTTCAGTTGTGGCAGTTTGAACTGTGCTCTTCACTTTAGATTAACGTGAATAGCACTAGAATTTAGCTCATTGAAAGTGTTTCATAGTAAATGCTATAACAGTATGCTGTGCATATTGTATAGGGATGTGTATCATCACAGCTAAGTTGCACCCGGTTTGAATCCCACGTATTGCATAATATTGTACTTAGACTCGGTGACACTGTGATCCCACACATGGTTTTAACGGTAGGTGTGATATCATCGTTTTCATCGAAAACGTTACCATACCTAGTGTATTCGTTTTACAATTTTAGTCATAGAGTTACCAAAGTATTTCTGTATTTATTTAACTTTTAATGCCTTTCTTAATTATATCTGTAATAGAAATCACACATAGAATGCAATAATGCAATCTAGATTTGTCGCTATCATTACACTAGTTTGTAATTATTTATTCAATGAATTTCACCCCAATTGTATCGTAAATGAGAGGATGTTCGCTCGGTGCCTGCAAAGTATACACGGGTGGACGTGTTCACCGTATGACGCAGAGTAAATTGACAATACTAAATTAATAAAGTGGTATGGTGTAGTAAAATGTTGTTTTAATTTTAAAAAAATCCGTTCCGTTTCTTGCCTCATTCAATTCATCTTTTTAACGATGTCTTATTGTCTAACATAAAAAAGTGAAGGTTATAAACATATGTCAATCAAAATACATAACTACCGTAACTCTGTTTCCATTACTTGTAGTTTTAAGTTAGCCCCCACGCAAGTTTCGGATGGTGTGAGCGGCGGCAAAGCTCAGTACGCTAGTATATACATTGCTCTACAAAAATATGTAGATTGCAAAAAAGTGTTTAATACAATCTCAGACGCTTAAGAATTGTCATTCTGTATACAGTCCAGTATGGAATCGTGTATCTTGTGTTTTCGTAAAACTGTAAGTATACCTAGTCTTGCCATAAATATTGTAACGAAGTAAAAAAATATTTTTTTAATTAGTGTGTTAATTTAATACACAAATATATAAAAAAACGAAAAAGCTTATGGTCTCTTTTGGTCTTAACGGTGGTCTCGATTGCCTCAATAGTCCTTTAACGTTCGAGTCCAGTTATCAATAGAAGCACGCACTCTTTCCATAGGGAAATTCTTAAATGCCAATCACATGGATTGTTTTAGGGACTCAAATTATCATGGCGTTTAGAGCTAGCTGTATACTCTCTAAAACTGACCATAAGGCTGGTTTTAGTCTCACGCCGACGGCACGCGCACCTTCACGGTGCGCGTGCCGTCGTGAGACTAAAATCAGCCTAAATCATAATTCAGCTGATTAAGATCGGAACTAGACGACGGCCAGTCTTCAGCTCAGATACAGTCTGAGACGTCCGGTTCCAACCAAAACTGCGTGGACCGAGTTTCATGACACGGCGCTGAGTCTTATCGGACGGTCCATACTTTGTTATTCAACATGGTATTATTAAGGGGCTTAACTATCGTGTCAAGAATGGTACCTTGATACACTTGTGACGATGTATTGATTGATACCTTTTTCACAAAAGTGTGGCTTAGACACTCCTTTATAGCTAACGCCTCACTAAACTGTCACTAGTCGCTTAATGCCTGCTTCGCACCTGTTCACTATTCGGGAAGCTTCCTTAGAGCTTTGAGCATAAATACAGTCATTTTGTTTGTTAAAATATTTCTCAATTATAAAAATTTTCTCACCCGTAAACAATTTTTTTCTTTCCTTGCGTACCGCTTCAGTAGTTGATTCGATTTTACCGCCTTATTGAACTTTAATTTATCGGTTAAGAAATGACCAGTCACCCAGTCACTTACAGGCTGCAAGTCCTAAGTCATTCTTAAAATACGCGATCATGGTTCTATCTTCATTTCCCGAGATAAAATCTTTTGCTTTCGGACAGGATTACTTCGAATTGCATTTGGCGCCATACCGACTTTGTGTAAAGCAATCACAGCGATTCTGTTCTCTTTATCACCCACTCCATTTTAATATCGTAAAATTTACCATCTATTGGCGTCAAAATGAGAAAAAACAATGAACAATCTTATAAAAATGACAGATACCAAACCATCATAATTTTAATTGTAACAGTATTTATGGCCAAACTAAGTATAGTAGTCTATGCTACTTGACAATAGCCTATGGCCGCAAAAGAAATATACATTTTTAATTTAGACAAATTATTAAGTTGACTCGCCTCCTGGCAGACTTCGACCATATATACCAACTGGCAAATACCATGAAGAATTATAATTAGGTACATAAATCAAGTTACCTAATTATATCAGTAATACTTACTGTTGTTCTTGACGGTGTAAATTGGCCCCCGGAAGTATGTTCCCGTTTCC
>JAFELO010002559.1:47225-58831 GCA_017140195.1 Eumaeus atala
TCAGGAGATTTTTATTTTTAATTGTTTTTAATAATTAATTTAATTAAATGTACGGAACAGTAGGTATAATAAGCTTAGTCTGGCCGTAAATACGGTTACAATTAAAAATAGAAAAATATTACATTTGAATTTGGAATCTGTCACTTTTATACGACTGTTCAATGTGTTTTCTCATTTTGGCGCCACGATACTTTGCGATATTAAAATGGAGTGGTGGCTGTGATTGCAGTACACAAAGTACATATGGAGCCAAATGCAAAAATTTTGACTAATACACTTGGTATTAGTCAAAATATGTTGTATACCGAGACTTCCTCTGTTTGTGACAAAGAAGGCCGTCCACGCAGTGCTCGTACGAAAAAGGTTGTGAAAGCAGCAAGAGAAAGAACTCGAAGAAATCCTGTCCGAAAGCAAAATATATTATCTCGGGAAAGGAAGATAATGGCCGTATTTATGCTGAAATCTCTAAGGAAGTTTTCTAACTAGTCGACTAAGTGTAACGTGACCATTATCCGATATCAGTGATGGTTTGGTGGGATGTTAGCTATGAAGGAGTGGCTAAGCGTATCAAAATACCATTCTTATTAAGGCAGTTACGCCCCTCAATGACACCATGTTCAATAACCAAGTATGGTCCCTCCAGCATGATTCGGCACCGGGTCATAAAGCTCCGGTCCACGCAGACCTGTTTGGAAGCGAACGTCTCGGACTTCATCAGAGCTGAAGACTGGCCGTCTAGTGCCGACCTTAATCCGCTGGGTTATGATTTATGATCAGTTTTAGAGAGTACAGCCTGCTCTCAGCGCCAGGATAATCCGAAGAACATGGGGGAACCATGCAAATAGTGCGTGCTTTTTATTGATAACTGGCCTCAATGTATTGCAGCCAAAGGAGACACTTCGTATAAGCTCTTTATATTTTGAATTGCTTTATATTTGTGTACTAAACTAACGCACTGTGAAAGTAAATGTTATTTCAAATCAAAAAGATATCTCTTACCCCTTACAGTATTTATGGCAAGATTAGATATATAGTGTACCGTGAACTCAATATTCATCGGCATGTTTTACAAGCAATAAAGTAGATTAATATATAATATAAAGTTATAAAACAATATTACAATTTAAATAAAAATACCTTTATACATTAGTAAATATTTATCTGTAATATTATACAAATGGAATGGTTCACAACAGTCAGACTTACGTAACTTAAAATTGCCAAAATCTAACATAGTAGGTACATTACACTTACACTTAATGGCAAAGTGAAAGCATTCACACATGTTATAAAATAAATAAGTAACCAGAAAGTCACTATAAAATACACTCACTTACACTATTAATAAACACATCGTATCTATTAACAATCTATCTGATGTATAGGTAAATATATCCTTATGCTTAAGGAAAATGAAGCTGCAGAGGAATATAGGGAGCGGTCAGTTTAGGTAGTTGAAGAAAATAGCATCGCTCCGCGATTTCACTCACGTAACTCCGATTCAATTAGTTATAGCGTCATGGTGGGGTGGCCTTCCTCGGTAAATGGACAATTCAACACAAAAAAAAAATGCTTTTTATCCGTTCTGGTCGCGTTCGAAATTTGTGTTTTGAATAAAATAAACCCTTCAGCTTTACATTATTTGTAGGGAAATTTAGTATAGATTGTAATGGCGGACAACATCAGTTTGTGATAACAACAAACTAAAAAACCGGCTCTTATTTTGTCCATTTTAAGTCTTCAGGCGTGGTGCGCGTACATTCTGATACTACCTGGGGCGAATCTCTGAGATTACGCGTACCACTAATTGGGAAGCCCCGTTCTAGCACATTCAAACTATTGGTGCAATGTGGAATAAGACAACCGAATAAGGTAAACTTTCCCGTTTCAGAATATACCCACGTTATGGCTTAATTTTGTATGTATCGCATCTGAAGTGGAATGTTTCGCTGTGTACATTTAATTTTAATAAATATTAAATTAGCATTGCACATCGGCCTAGAGCGAGTCGGACTCGTCTATGAACGGTTCCGTAGAAACAGACAAAAAACCAACCACCAAGACTTCTAAATAATAGGTCTCAAATAGTCACTATATTATTAAACTACAGTAATCAGTAATACGCGAGACAGATGCGGACGGACGCACTCACAGTGTTTGTAGTTTTTACTATCGGCAGACTATTTGGATATTAGTCCCTATGACGTTGGCAAATATAATCAATTTACCACATACCCTACACAGACCAACAAGCGTCGCATTCGATTTCATTTTTCATTTCATTCACCATTTCACAACACAGTACAACCAATGTTATAGCTATTCCATACGAATTCTTATCTACTCCATAAATGCACATATACGTACCACAAGAAACCTAGTTAATTACTTCTAAACGGAACCTGTGGAGTTCCATAGTCAACAACTAACCTAGTTAGGCTTTACAGGCTCCGTTTTCCACACAAGTTTAATCAGGACTTTATTAAAAATTAACAATTTTGCAATATTAAGATCTCTTCCAGTAGTCATGTTGCAGGAAAAAGTTTTTAATATGAATTACAAATTGTCGGTATAATTTTATTATTTACCAAAGTAATACAAGTATAATTTTGGATTTATGTGGTCAGTTAACATATTTCATTATTGTAGATTGGATGGATGCAAGTAGCAGGAGATCGGTCGTCTTGGCGTTCATTGGGAGAGGCCTAAGTCCAGCAGTGGACAAATAAGGGCTGATAATGATGATGGTGATGATTTTAAAATGTAAAATATATTTTAAAAAATCAAAGTGTTGCTTGCTTTGTATTTATGAAGGTACTCCTATGTTGCAAGTAAATGAGCAATTGTAAACGTCTAGGGCACTGAATGCGCCGGTCATACTTGAATCATCATCAGACATCGACTTCGAATATGTCCGACGAAGGTTCATATTTCACTCATTTCTGTTCTATCGTTTATAAGTCACTTCAGTTGCCTTTCTAACATATTCTAATTATTGCCTAGTAACGAACTATGTCTATCTATAATAGATAAATAAAATCTACTGCTTAAGTATGGAACTGGTATAATCTTACATTCAATATCATTACCCTATCATAATATCTAAAATGTCATAAAAAATGTGCGTTTTTCAATATGGTCATAACGAAGACTAGCGTTAGATAGAAAGAGGAAGATGTGAAAGAGATAGAAATAGAGTACATTGTTGCTAAACTAAGAGATGACTTTATATTCATTGCTATAATAAATAATATCACACAGGAAATTCGAAACGCGTTGAACGTGTGCATCAAAACGACTTCGGCATGCTGCGTCATATAACTAAAACTGCTCCTAACTTCGTTGCCAACTACCGCCATCTCAAAAACGAAACTCGTCTAAAGATGCCATTACGCGGGCAGTACGAACTGATCAATTATAATCAATGATTGCCGAGTGTCTAGTTAAAGCCCGCGATAATAAGTATGTTGTTTATTTTTGTTCAATTCGTTTGGGAAAACTAAGTTTTGGTCGACCGTTCAACAGGTGGGAAGACGTTCTCCGTGTAGCCGGTCCGGGATGGATGCGAGTAGCCGGCGGTCGGTCGTCCTGGCGTTTTGGTTCATTGAGAGCAACGTGACAAACGTGAAAGTCTCAATCAATTTTTTATTTTTGGTTTCATACAAGAACTGTCCAAATATTCTAGTTTGTGTTTAGAAGGCAAACCTAACTTACCCCAAGAAGGTAACATAAAACAAAATACTCAAGGAGTGTCAATAATTAATGTCTACCATGTTTGTTACATCGTGGTCTAGTGTCAAGAATGTTCAGCCACAGTCGTGAGAGTGCCGGGTCGGCTGTTTTTTGAGAATAAGGGAACAGCGAGGGCACTTGTGCGTTGTGTGTATGCGCACACTTGTGCACTATAAGATGTCCGGCGCACTTGGCTATACAGATGGCCGCCGATGTCATTATTATTCTATAGATATTATAGATGATGTCGGTTTATTGATGTGCAACATATTTCTTTCCGATTGCTGGATATTTTTTATGGAGCAATATCGTAAAATGGGACGGAAACGTGTTAAGATAAAACAGAGAATACAAATAATTATTTGAATAAATATTTTAGTGCGGGATCATTTTTATACTTTTAGTTTAATGTTTGTTGCCGTTAATACAATATTTTCAATTGTAAACATATAAGTTACACAGATGCGACTGCTGTAAGGCTCGTTTGTTTTTTTCTTTTTCAAATTAAAACACTGGCCTAACACATTTGAATATAAATAATTTCAGCCTTTAGATATTTGTATTTGTTGTTTTAAATCTGTAAACTCACTATTAACTGCAAACTTCTGCAGTTTATCTTCCTGTATTGGTTTCTCAGCGGATGTGTCAGTTGGCTCACTCTCTGGGATAGTTTCCCGGGTGAATTCCTCGCAAATGCGCCATTCGTCCACAATGAGCAAATGTTTGGCGAGATCCCAACCTGGAAAATCCAAAACTGATGGTGAGATTTTATGAAACTAGCCTCACGGGATAACGTTGGGTCACATGATAACGCGTTTCATGCGGCGTGTGAGTTGCCGGTGACCAATTCTGGGGGACACAAAATGGAGGCGTTTGCATAACAATTATGTATTCTATGTGTGTATTTATATTGTCTATGTGGATCGGTAATCACCAAAATGCTAGGCTACAACTATTCGTTTGTTTTTTTTATTATAAAAAAAACAGATGTACGTGGCAAGCACACAGGCCGGCTGAGGTCAGCGATGTTAAGAGCTACGTGTATTATCTTCTACTCTGAGCAGCAGTTTTGGCCGAATGTAATGCGACATGCGACAGATACTTATGACTAAGAAATGCAAAGCGTCGAAAAAATATTTTGGGTATAATTCAGTTTACTAGTTAACAAAGTGTCAAGCGGTAACGGCTGAGGCGTTTTATCATTGTGGGAGACTTGATTGCCTTCCGATTGTGGGGAACGGACAGGCCTGTCTGCATTGTTCCTAATTTTTTCTGGGCGTAGGTCTGGCAGTGAAATGCTGCTACTTTTCTTTTGGCGTAGCAACTATATCGCCCCTGGCAAATATATCGGACGGCCTCTGTCTCCCAATACAGATAAGCTTAAACAATGAGTGTAACGTTCCGCCTGTGCGCATTTTTCTCCTGCTTTTCAGCGACTTGCCATGCTTATTGTTACGCAACTTTTGGTTGCTCTGCAGGGTGTTTTGTAAGACACTGTACAAAATCACAGAGCGTAATCAGTACTCCATTCTGTCACCGAATATTTAAAAAAATAGTTACGTAACCTACTTAAATTTGGCCTAATTGTCTTTGAACTTCTTACTGTACGGTTACCTGGACCAGGAGGTACAGACGTACAGATGACGCGCCCAGGGTCTCTGAACTTTCGCCGTTGCGCGTTACTATCGGTATCACACGGTGCGCACATTTTCCAACAATATAGACACTGAATTCGGTGCAGTTTACTTACCTACAGTGTCCAAAAAATGTCAGATCTTTTACAATTCACGTTCTATAAAACACGTACCAGTATGAGCGAGTCCAATTCTGACCGTCTGCCACTCTTGGTTAGTGATATTGTTCACGTACGCTAGCAACTGATACGAAGGTGCATAGCTGAAGCGGCTCCCGGAGACAGTAGTGCGACTCCACTTGGCCGCCTGCAGTACATTGCACACCTGAGCAAAGGGTCGCGGCTCGGCTAACGTGCTACGGAGGACAGACTGAAGAAGAGAATACGTATACGTTACGTATTTATGCCATAATTATGTGTGGATATCCATATATGTGTCGCAGCGGTTTTAGAATGGCATAATATCTCAAGAGATGGTACATATATACGGGCTTGTTTATTTGGGCCCACCGCTCAATCCTACCACTGCTACTCCTATGTCGTCATTGATATGATATCAGGGAGCCCGAAGGAGGAAGGTAAATCTGGACTCGCAATGAATTTAATTAGAACAAAATAGGAGTGGGAAGTAATTATAGTTTCCCTCCCTAATGAAAGCGGAGACGGTACAAGATTACAATAACCTATACAAGCCGAGAAAAGAGAGGGAACCCCGATGAGGTCTAGCTGCTATGCACTATGGAGATATTAAGAAACTTTATGTAATGAATAATTTACATTTAATTTGTTATTATTTAATATGTATATATTAAATGTCTGAGGTAAATATGTTTCGAATAATAGTTGTGACGAAACCGTTTAAAGGTATGGAAGTTCCCCAGGCTGTCCAGGAGGTCGCCATGATACCCCCCAAGCACTATGGACATTGTCTAACATTATGTTTTTCTCATTACGCTTCCAAATAGTGTTCAGTTTGTTCGAACTCATTAAAATCGGTTTAGCAGTCACAAAAAGGTGACGGCCCTAGTTTAAAGCTTAAATTTACCTGCTTACTTACCGTGGCCGGTGGAATATTGCACGATCGATAGAGCAATCTCTATGCAAACTTCCGCTAACCGACCGTGCACACACGAGAAGCATTGTATCGGCCATTCATTAATTATTAATTAAGTTTCGGGTGGTATTTCTGTTTGGCTAAATAACCTCTCGATCTTTTGGTCTTGAAAAGTAAGAGACGAGAAGCATTTGAATCATAATATAGTCATGGCTGCACAGCGTTGCAATTTTAAGTCTACTAGAAAGAATCCGGTATGAACAGGTAAGGCTTCCGTGCTAACAGTGCTGTTGGCTTTACAAATTTTTTGTTAAATAAAACTCGTTAACTTTAATTTCGGTCGCGCTGCAACTATGGTAAACCTATCTGCTCATAATGGCGAGGCAATACTGCCAAGATACGTTGCGTTGTATATTATATTTAATTCAAAAGTTTGTATGCCAAAAATTTGTAAAGGCCAGCGTCTAGAGAGCAGGAACGACATCAGAGTGGCCGGCTATCTGAAAGCTTTTCCACAGAAAGAACTAATGGATCCAACTGAAAACTATCTGGTTTCGCCGCTTCTCGATCGGTTTTGGATAACACTGGACCCGTTTAAACCAGGCCATGGCCGCTCGAATCATCCTCATTACAAACGGGACTCAAATGCTCAAAACCTGCGAATATGGAGAAGCCTGACCAAACTCTAACACAACATGGCGTTTGTAACGACCGTACTACATATAGGTAAACCGCTCTTGACTACATGTCACAGGTAGCAGAACTTCTGTACAGATGCGTTGCGCTCCTTTTTACCTCCCCCAGTGGGCCACCGGCTACCCAAAAACCTTACGAAACACGACACCGAAAATGACACTTTACGCCGGTATCATGTGAGCGAGGGGCTCGTCCTGGCCCAATTCCGCTGCAATACATCATGGCACTACCTCTTACAAAATATGTTTATCTCATTTTAGATGTTATCATTCATGATGTGTTACAAATACCTCACCAGGTCATGATCGTTGATGGCGCAGGTCACGATCGAGAGGAGCACGGCGTGGAAATAAGAGCACAGTATGTCGTCGACAGTGGCGCCCTCTTTCAAGTGCACGCTCATCATTCTCTTGTTGATATTGGGGAACACTACGTATCTCCTGTCGCTGTATATCTCCTTGATTTTCTTCAGAGCTGCCACATTGCGCATCTCGCTCAGTAGGTCCTTTATTGAATGGCCGATTTGTATTTGAAAGCCGCACAATTTCAAATCTGCAATTTATAGTTTAGTAGCTACCTTAAATAAAGGTGTTTTTATAGTGTAAGACTGGGGTCACAGCCCTTCGCACAGTCAGCGGATAAGCAGAAGCAGTGACTTCTTTTAATCAATATCTAATTATACATGGCCCTCGACGATAATCTTGATGACAAATAAATCGGAGTGCTGTAGGCGCACCTAGGGGCTCAAACCTGATAGCCGATGTGTGTGTGTGTGTTTGGGTGCCTTGACGACATTTTTACCCCACAGTCATGTAAGCTCAACGACCTCTTTCAGCCCCGATAATCAAGGCCAATTATGGCTGGCGCGCGTGGGCTTCACCATCGTTAGAGAGGAAGGGCGAAGGGGACCGCTCCAGATAATAATAGTTCATTTAGCTGACCTTAAATAACTGTATATTATGTCTGCCATCTTAAATAACATCCGTCCCATTTGCGAGAACGGATATTTGTCCCGCCTGTGCCCCTATCGACCAAAATCTCACCTAGACCGTCGCCCGACCAGTTCTATAGTATCCGATGAAGCTGTACTGGATACTTCTCCACTGGTCAGCAGTAAAAAAAGTTTATTACACGATACCGTGGTGATGCCGCCGTCGAGCCCTAATATAAGGTCCTTCCCTATGAAATTGACGTTTTGTATGGGAGGAACAAAAAGTCGAATATTTTTTTAATATAATATATTTAATTAATCAAAGTATGAACCATTGTTTTCTATGCACTTTTGCCATCTCATAGATAGTTCATTGATCCCTTTACTAAACAAACCAGTCGGACAGGAATCAATAAAATCTTTGAAGGCGATTTGGACTGCCCCATCGGAGTTGAATTTTTTCCCTTGCAAGAATTATCTAAATTTCTAAAAAAATAGTAACCTGTTGGAGCAAGGTCCGGGGAGTGGGGAGGATGTCTAAGACTCTCCAGTTAAGCTCTTCTAATATGTTAGACGTCCGTTGCGCAGTGTGTGGTCTAGCGTCATCGTGAAGCAGTAGCGGCGTGAGGCGATGACCAGCCTAAGTAGTTTAGCCGCTAACTTTTCCGTCATGGTTTGCAATTGCTGACAATAGACATCAGCAGTAATAGTCTGGTCAGATTTGAGAAAACTGTAATGAACAGTACCGGCAGCAGTCCATCAAATGCTTACAAGTGACTTTAATGGGGTTAATTTTCGCTTGCGACAGGATTTGGCTGGCTGGCCAGGATCTATCCATAGCGCCAAGCGCTTCCGATTATCGTAAACAATCAATTTTTCATCACAGGTGATGACTCGGTTTAAAATACCTTCATTATTGTGCCGGTTTAGTAATGTAGCGCAGCGGTCGGTGCGCGTTTGCCGGTTTGTTTCAGTCAATTCGTCATGTATCAAGCTTTATAATCTTGCCAATTTGCTTCAAGTGAATTAAAACAGTTTCATCAATGACATCGCAGCCTGCATCTAACTCGGACGTAGTTTGTGATAGATCCGCTTCCACAGTAGCCTTCAACTCTTCATGACCAACTTGGGTCTCCACGGGGCTTGTTCTGTAGGTCGAAATTTCCAGAACAATAACGTTGGAACCAAAAACGAACTGTGTTCTCTTTTGCAACACGACCGCCATACACATCATTCACCCTTCCAGTCTTATCTGCAGCACTAGTGCCAGTAAATAATGCGATATTTTAAGTTTTCCACTTAGTAAAATGAATGAAAAAAAAAGACAAATGAATGACGGTCATCGAAGCACAAATACATGAGTAAATAAATAGCTGTACAAATTTGAATTTGGAATTCCTTACCAAAGATGAGAAATTGGTGATTAAAATGGCCAGTAAGAAAAACGCCAATTTCATATGTAAGGACTTAATATGTAAGAATTTTTGCTTCAATAATGTTACGTACCTAGTAACTTTGGTCCCAGTTGATAGAATATGATCGGTTCCGTTCTGTTAACCTCGCACGGACTCGCAAACACTTCTCTCTTGAGATAAGTGTCGATTACTTGCAGCAAGCGCGGCTCGTTCAATGTCCTCAAGCAGACAGCTCTCACAGCCAGGTAGTTAAATATTATGTGAAATATAATCATCACAATAAAAATGAACAGGGAATTTCTGAAACAAAGTTGCAATTTAATCACAGCAATAATTGTTGTTTTTGTTGCAATTTAATGCTGGTTGTTTATACATATTTTATGACCGGCTGGCTCAGTGGACAACGTACGAGGAGTGCCACGTGTCACGCTAGTGTTTCAATCTTATCTTATTTTAATTTCATTTTATTGCGAAAATTTACAGCTAGCACTTACAATATGAAATCAATATAGACCAAGAAGGTCAATAACAGATTTTCACAATTAGGATACTCCTGTTGAAATTAACATTATTGACATTGAAATTTACATTTCTATGTTTGTGTTAAATTTACATTATTTTAATTTTCGTTACAAAGTGTTTTTATTATTATTACTTATTTTTATAGAAAAAATGAAATATATGTAGCTCAACAGGCGCTTAACACCATTGGTGATAATAATCTGCCAATATTATAATAAAAAATTATATATAAATTCATCAAAATCCATTCAGCAATTTTGGTGTGACTGAATAAAAACATCCATCCGTCTTAACTTGCGCATTTATAATATATGAATAATACTATACATATTATAAAGCAAAGTCCTCGAAAGCTGTCTGTCTGTATGTGGTCCATTTTCTCAAAATCTAAATAAATAAAAATCAAAATCCATTCAGTAATTTTGGTGTGACTGAACAAAAATATCCATCCGTCTTAACTTGCGCATTTATAATATATGAATAATACTATACATATTATAAAGCAAAGTCCTCGAAAGCTGTCTGTCATTATGTGGTCCCTTTTTTCAAAATCTAAATAAATAAAAATTATATGGATTTATTAATAGGCTACCGTGTACCACAGCCGGGCAAAGACCTGTCTAATCTCTTTTCACAACTCTCTGCTTAGAGCTAGATTGGGTCAATCGAAAGGAGACTAGCTCTTTTCGCCAACGCCGACGTGGTCTGTCGCGTAATCGCCGGGCATTCTGAATTGTCCAAAGATATGTTCTTTTGGCTCATCCTCAGGCATGCGGCAGACGTGGCCAGCCCAGTTCCATTTAGACATGGCAGCCTTCCGAGTGACATCAGTTATCTCTGTTTTGGAACATTTCATGCAATTTCCAACCCGATCTATCAATTTAATACCCAGTTGCAGTGTCATGGACCATGTCTGGAAGCCGTATGTAAGTGTAGGCAGCACGTACACGTCCTCTTAAGGGACAGTGGAAGATTACCCTTCATTAGATGGACTCATTAATATATTTAATAAAATAATTAAATTTGTCCAACATTTTTAATTCCCATTTTATTTAGGAGCTTTCAGCGTTGGCCCTATGCCAGCTCCGTCGTTGCTTATTATATTTCTTTTAACAAATTAATATCATTTCTTAATTGTAAACTCCGTTAGCAAATGGCTAAAGAATTTACATAAGCATTTAAAAAAATATGAATTAGCAAATTATGGCTCTTAAGCAATCTCAACAAATATAAAATTGAACAATATCTAAATAATGAATTTTTATTATTCCACATAAATCAGTTCGGTAAGATTGACACATTCCATCCAGCAAATGTACTAAATCTTCAATAACGCCACAAATAGCGCAACTAGGTGCGCATATAATCTTACGCATAAGAAATAAAAAACTGTCTAACAGAACGTGTCCCGTTGCTACCCTAAATATTGTATGTTGGATATATGTAGTACTGTATCGTGGCTCAATAGTCTGGGGTGAAACCAGACATCTTGGGCGAAGACAAATGAAATGAGGGCGCTACTCTTTGTACCCCTAGATATAAGTCTTATAACAGAGGACTAAGTAGGAGGAGGAGGCGCTTTTTTGCATGGTGTGGTGAGGATGGGATTGACATTGACCCCCC